>CAUYLG010058326.1:0-104803 GCA_963573385.1 Cacajao melanocephalus
CTGGGCAACAGAGTGTGACTCCACCTCAAAACAAACAAACAAACAAACAAACAAACAGGAACTTAAACTGAACTACCTTTCAACCCAGCAATCCCATTACTGGGTATATATCCAAAAGAAAATAAAGCATTCTGCCAAAAAGCCACATGCGCTCATGTTCATCGCGGCACTATTCACAATAGCAAAGACATGGAATCAACCTAGATGCTCATCAATGGTGGGTTGGATAAAGAAAATGTGGGGCAGGTACACCATGGAATATTATGCAGCCATAAAAAGAATGAGATCATGTCCTTTGTGACAACATGGATGCAGCTAGAGGCCATTTTCCCAAGCAAATTAAGGGGGAAACAAAAAACCAATTGTCACATGTTCTCACTTACAAGTGGGAAATAAACATTGGGTACTCACGGATGTGAAGATGGCAAAAAGGGACATGCAGGCATTTAGAGGGAAAGTAGAGAAGGGAGCAAGGTTTGAAAGCTAACTATGCTCAGTACCTGGGTGACAGAAGCAATCATACCCTAAACCTCAGTACTACATCCAGGTAACAAACCTGCACATGTACCCCCTGAATGTAAAATAAAAGTTGAAATTATTAAAAAAGTCAACCTCTAATAAAATACAAGCTATGGGATAAAGGTCTTAGGTAAGAATTAAGTTTTCAGATAATCATAACTGTTTCTATTATTAACTTGCATTTATAGAGCTCTTAATACTTTTCAAGAGCATAAATACACTGGTGCTTCCAGAGATCTCGAAAGGACAGCAGATGGACCTTCATTTGGCAGAGAAGGAACTGAAAACAGAAAAAAGATGAGTACCTTGCCCAAGGTCATGGGTGAGGGTGGGAGTCAGTGATGGAGGCAAGGATCAACCCAGGTCTCCAGACTGTTAGGCAGCCTCTTCTCAAACTTCAGAAGGCATGCAAATCACCCCAGGATCTTCTTAAAATGAAAATCTGAATCCACTAAGTCTGGGATTCTGTATCTCTGACAAGCTTCCAGAAGATGCTACTATTACGAGTCCACAGACCACTTTTGGAACAGCAAGGGTCTGGGTGCTTTCCTTTGTCTCATGAGTGTGGAGAGAAAGCTTGGCTCCCTTGTTTCTCGTAACATATCCAGGAAGACATGTATCATAGAGACCAATCTGAGAATGCCACACTCCTGGGCTTCTGGCCATGGAGCTAGGGAATCTCAGGAATAGGGAGAGAAAGCGTGGCCTTGCTCTATGCTGTGTCCTACTTCCCTCTTAAGGAAAAGTGAAGCTACCACCAACCCATTATACCGTCTCTGCCAACAAATAGCAAAGCCAGGACTGGATTCTTGGAGAGCATAAAGACCTTGAACAGGGCCATGAAAACTTATTTTCCTGCTCTAGGTCTCCAATTTCTGTCTCAGCCAGCCTGTGCCCTTTGTCTGGCTTCCTGAGGCAACGTGGGTTTGGCTGGGCTCCTCCTCTGCACAGATGGAAAAGGCAGCTGCTTACCTGGTAGGAGCTGAGAACCTGGAGAGTCCTCCAGGACCCTCAAATCTCTTTCCTCCCACCTTGTAAATCTTTATATCGATCCAGGTCGTGAGCTAAGGAAGCCTTTCCAAACTATCCTCTATGGATTATGCAAAAAATGATCGGGTTGGCAATTAGGTTTGGGAATTTCTACAGCACTTCTCGAAAACAGGCTTCAGTACAGTAGGAATCTTCAGAAAGTAGATAGAAAATGCATTGTTTTCCATACTTCGGAAACAGAACTCCTTCTCTACCCAGCCCCACCCTGACTCAAAAACACGTCCTGGGAAATACTGGTTTACCAACATTGATTCCTGTTAAAATCCAAACATATCTCCTTATAATTTCTGTCTCAGTTATTGTTAACTTGGCTACGTTTAGCCAAACTGGAGCCTAAGGCAAAAGAAAAAAATAATCAGTAAAACAGATCCTGTCTTTATTTACAAATTGTATTTTGTTTGTTGGTCACAAATTTTTTGATTGAATTTTGATGCTTAAAATATTTCATTAAAATATGCTTTATCTTGGCCAGGCACGGTGGCTCACGTCTGTAATCCCAGAACTTTGGGAGGCCGAGGCAGGTGGATCACAAGGTCAAGAGATCAAGACCATCCGGGCCAACATGGTGAAACTCCGTCTCTACTAAAAATACAAAAATTAGCCGGGCATGGTGGCATGCGCCTGTAGTCCCAGCTATTCAAGAGGCTGAGGCAGGAGAATTACTTGAACCCAGGAAGTGGAGGCTGCAGTAAGCAGAGATCACGCCATTGCACTCCAGCCTGGGCAACAAGAGAGAAACTCCAGCTCAAAAAATATATATATATGCCTTATCTTGATGGCTGAGTTTTTCGGCATCCCTTTAAATTATGTAGCCATGGGGAGGGTGTTGCTTACCTCCCTTGGTCCCAGGTTGGCCAGACAGGCCACTCCCCTTTCACCTTAGTCAAATCTTGGATTTTCATTTGTGAAGTTCCACGTGTTGTATATTTGCTATAAACTGTACTTTCTAGGGTAGCAGAAAAAAATGACTGGCTTGGAAAGCAGAGCACACTACCGTAAATACCAGTGAGATTCTAAGTAAATCACTTCTCTCCTCTGAACCTTGGTTTTCTTCTGAACCTCTAGCAGAGATGCTCCAAGCTCCTCCCAGCTGAGGGTCTGTGATTTTGATTCCAGATACCATCCCTTGTTAGATCAGTCTGGATTATGGTTGAGGAATATCTGCAGAGTATCTTTGCAAAGGGAATGTTACCTGGCAGAGTAAGTTTTCATAAAGCGAGTAAAAGGGAGAGAAAGAAGAGCTATGGAATGCTGACAGAGAGATCAGAACTGAAAACACTTAGGAGGTTCCTAGACAGCCAGGAAACATTTTGGTGAAGGCAGTTTGCTGACAGAAAGGAAAGTAAATGAGAGAAAGAGAAACCTAAACCTAAGATTTGTCCACCTCATCACCTGTCATCAGTCAAAATCTGCCACCAGGTCTCAAGTAGATGTCCCTGCTAGTCCACACTTCGCCCCCAGAGATTCATAACCCAACGGCCTGTGTTCACTTGGGGGTGTAGCCTGGGAATCACTGCTGTGTTAGAATCACAGAATCTCCTGGCATGCTTATTCAAATGCAAGTTCCTCAGTCCTGTCCCGGAGCTAGTAAACTAGAACTTTTGGGAGCAAGTCCCAAGAATCTGCATTTTCAGTCAATTCTTTGGTTGATTTTCATGCCTTTAAAGATCCAGAATCACTGCTTTGAAGTCAGTCATGTGGGTGTGAACAAATGATCAGGTTTCCCAGCACAGCCTGCCCTCACTTGTGGGTGACCTTAGAATTCAGACTCTGAAAAACTGCCTGTTAGGTAACTCTGCCTTGTCAGTGCCAAGCAAGGTGTGAGGATTCTGTGACCTGCCAAAGCCCCAGGCCGCTGTCAGACGCAGGCTTTCCAGGACAATTTGTGTTACTCCTCCCGCCAAATCCTGGCTGGTGAAGACTGATGACTTAATTCCCTGCTTCTGTCACTCAGTGTGGTCCCTGTGCCAACCCAGCCCGGGTGGGTGGTGACATAGCTCCCCTGGAAATTGTTCAGATGGTTGACACCTGAGAACCCCAACAGGATGCTAGAGACCTAGAAGAGAGGGAGGAACTTTGCTTGGTCTGCCTCCAACTCTTGGCCATCAGAGCTGTTCTCGGCTCTGTGAGCACTTAAAACCCCAAAGTATCAGAGCAGGTCTGTGAGCACTCTGGGAATGCTGTGTGGCTCCTGTCCTCAGCAGGATCTGTGGTTCTGTCAAGCACCCAACTCAGAACTCCTACCCTTTTGATGGAAGGGCAATTGATAGAGCCTTTAGAAGGACCATGTGGTATTATCTATACAAATTTATAATGTGCACATTCCTTGATCCAACAGTCTTATTTCTAGGAATTTATGCTATGGAAAAATCAGAATATCCAGCAAGAAGAGGTGGGTTAAAGGAATTAGGATACAATGGAATATTGTACAACTTCAGACGACTTAGAGCTACACTAACAAGCAGAGAAGGATGAACGAGGTACAAGTTGAGTATCTCTAATCTGAAATCCAAAATGTTCCAAAATCTGAAACCTTTTGGGTGCTGAGATGATACTCAAGTGCTCAGTGGAGAATTTCAAGTTTTGGATTTTTGGATTAGTGATGCTCAATTGGTAAGTAATATGCAAATATAGACACCATGTTTTATTGAGTGTCACTTTATTGCATCTTCAGATACTGTGATGCTTATGAATTGAAGGTTTATAGCAATTCTGCATTGGGTAAGACTATCAGCACCATTTTCCAACAGCCTGTGCTTACTTTGTGTCTCTGTCACATTGTGGTGATTCTCAAAATATTTCAAACTTTTTCATTATTATTATATCTATTATGGTCATCTATGATCAGTAATCTTTGATAGTACTATTATAATTGTTTTGGGGTATCATGAATTGCACCCATACAAGATGGCAAATAATATCAATAAATGTTGTATGTGTGTGTTCTAACTGCTCCACTGACTCACCATTCCCCCATCTTTCTCCCTTTTCTCAGGCCTCCCTATTTCCTGAGATACAACAACACTGAAATTAGGCCATTTAAAAACCCTATAATGTTTTCTAAGCGTTCAAGTGAAAGAAAGAGTTGTGCACCTCTCACTTTAGATCAAAAGCTGCAGATAACGAAGCTTAGTGAGGAATACGTGTTGAAAGTAAAGACAGGCAAAAATTGAGGCCTCTTGCATCAGTTAGCCAAATTGTGAACGCAAATAAAAAGTTCTTGAAGGAATTTAAACAGAGACTCCAACACATGCACGAAAATAAAGTGACCTAGCCTTATGGCTGATACAGAGAAAGTTTTAATGGGCTGGATAGAGGATCAAAGCAGCCACAGGATTCCTTTATGTCAAAGCCTAATCCAAAGGAAGGCCCTAACTCTTCAGGTTTATGAAAGCTAAGTAAGGTGAAGAAATTGCAGAAGAAAAGTTAGAAACTAATAGAAGTTGGTTCATGAGGAAAGAAGCCATCTCTGTAACATAAAAGTGAAAGGTGAAGCAGCAAGTACTGATGGAAAAGCTGCAGCAAGTTATCCAGAAGGTCCAGATAAGATAACTGATGATGATAGCTACACTAAACAGATTTTCAATGTAGATGAAGCAATCTTCTATGGAGAAGATACCATGTGGCACCTTAGTAGCTAGAGAGGAGTACGCAATGCCCGACTTCAAAGCTTCAAAGGACAGGCTGCCTCTAGTTAGGGGCTAATGCAGCTGATGACTTTAAGTTGAAGCTAATGTTCATTGACCATTTAAAAAATCGTAGGGCCCTTAATAATAATGCTAAATCCACTGTGATTGTGCTCTATATATGGAAAAACAAAGCCTGGATGACAGCAAATAAGCTTATAGCATGGTTTACTAAATATTATAAGCTCATTGTTGAGATCTACTGTTCAAAAAAAAATTCATTTCAAAATGTTACCACTTACCAACAATGCACCGGGTCACTCAAGAAGTCTGATGGAGCTGTAGAAGGATATAAATGTTGTTTTCATGTCTGTTAAGACAGCATCCCTTCTTTAGCCCACGGATCAATGAATGATTTCTACTTTCAAGTTTTATTAATTAAGAAATAAATCTCATAAGGCTGCATCAATAATGACTCCTCTGATGGATTTGGGCAAAGTAAACCGAAAACCTTCTGGAAAGAATTCACCATTCTAGATGCCATTAAGAACATTCATGATTCGTGAGAGGAGGTTAAAATACACATAATAATAGGAGTTTGGACGAAGTGGATTCCAACCCTCATGGATAGCTCTGAGGGGTTCAAGACTGAAGGTGTAGTGGAAATAGTAAGAAAACTAGAATTAAGAGAGGAGCCTGAAGATGTGACTGCACTGGGGACATCTCATGATCAAACTTGAATGGATGAATTGTTGCTTTTTTATGGATGAGTGAAGGAAGTGGTTTCTTTCAATAGAATCTACTCCTGGTGAAGATACTGTGAACATTGTTGAAATGACAACAAAAGATGTAGAATATTAGATAAATTTGGTGGATAAAGCAATGGCAGGGCTGTAGACGACTGAGTCTAATTTTGAAATAAGTTCTACTGTGGGTAAAATGCTGTCAAAGAGCATCACCCACTACAGATAAATCTTTTGTGAAAGGAAGAGTCGATCAATGTGTCAGACTTCGTTGTTCTCTTATCTTTGGAAATCGCCACAGCCATGCCAACCTTCAGTAACACTACCCTGATCAGTCAGCAGCCATCAATATAAAGGCAAGACTCCTCACTAGCAAAAACATTGATTCACTGAAGGCTCAGAGGATCATCGGCACTTTCTAGCAATACAGTATTTTTAAATTAATTTACACTTTTTGACAGAATGCTATTGCACACGTAATAGACTAGAGTATAATATAAACAAAACTTTTATATGCATTGGGAAACCAAAAAAATTGCATGACCCACTTTATCGTGATATCTGCTCTAATGAGCCAGTTTGGAACTGAACCTGCAATATCTCTGAGGTATGTGTGTATTCCAAAATCTGACACAAAAATCTGAAATACAAAACACTTCTGGCCCCGAGCATTTCAGATAAGGGATACCTAACCTGTATAATGTTAAGTGAAAAAACAAATTACAAAACATTATCATGAGTCTTTTTATTGGTTTTTAATTATATACCTGTCAGCATATGCCTAGAGACAAATACCAAAGGAATAGTCAATGGGAGGAGAGTAATTGTGGACAATTTCAATTTATACATTATATATTTCTGTTTTATATATAAGTATATATATTTTTTGTTTGTTTGTTTGTTTTTGTTTTTTTGTTTGTTTGTTTTTTTGAGATGGAGTCTTACTCTGTCACCCAGGCTGGAGTGCAATGGCACAATCTCGGCTCACTGCAACCTCTGCCTTCCAGGTTCAAGCGATTCTCCTGTTACAGCCTCCTGAGTAGCTGGGATTACAGGTGCCCGCCACTACAATCGGCTAATTTTTGTATTTTTAGTAGAGACAGGGTTTCACCATGATAGTCAGGCTGGTCTTGAACTCCTGACCTCAGGTGATCTGCCTGCCTTCTCCTCCCAAAGTGCTGGGATTACAGATGTGAGCCACTGCACCTGGCCTGTAGTTTACAATTTTTTAAAAGCTATTTTTATTTGTAACTAGAAAAAACAATAAAATTTCATGAAAAAATTGGGGGCCCTACCCTTTTCCATCTTGTCCCATTTCCCAAGAGAATCTGAAGCTTTCTTTGGGGCTGAAACAGTCTGCGACAGGAATTTTTAGCCCAGATGTCTATATTTTCTGAAACACTAGGAGATGCAGCAAAGAAAAATTCCTCCCTAAATCTTGTGCGAAGTTATTCACAGCTGTTTTGCAACCGAAATATAGAAGTTACGGCAAGTATGATGAACCAGGGAAGGTAGTTTTCAGATCTTGCAGGCTTCTTAAACTGTCCCATCTTAACTCACACATCCACCTGAAAGCTCAAACCTCAAAGTAAGGATCTACTGCCTCTGTAGGTGGTTTTAAATGGTCACGGAGACTGGCCGAAACAATGCTGCATGATGATTAAAGGCTCTGGAGTCGGGCTGCGTCTCATTAGCTATGTGACTGTGGGCAGGTTTATTTATTTATTTATTTTTCTTGAGACAGAGTCTTGCTCTGTTGCTTAGGCTGGAGTGCAGTGGCGTGATCTCGCTCACTGCAACCTCCGCCTCCCGGGATCAAGCGATTCTCCTGCCTCAGCCTCCCGAGTAGCTGGGACTATAGGCATGCACCACTGTGCCCAGCTAATTTTTGGATTTTTAGTAGAGACAGGGTTTCACCATGTTGGCCACACTGGTGTCAAACTCTTGACCTTGTGATCCGCCCACCTCAGCCTCCCAAAGTGCTGAGATGACAGGCGTGAGCCACCACACACCTGGCCTTGTGGGCAGGTTTCTTAACCTCTCTAAGTCTCTGTTTTATCCTCTGTAACATGGAGGCTTACTCATTTGCAAATAGTTCTCATCTCTCAGGTTTATCAAATGCCTACTATGCATCAGGCAGTGCTCCAGCTGCTAGGGCAACAGCAGCAAAATAAAACCAGATAAAGTTCCTGCCCTTAAGGAACACTTATTCCAGTAGGGGAGACAGGCAGTAAATAGAATAAGTAAGTAAAATATACATTATGTCAAATGGTGCTGAGTGTTACAGAGAAAATAAAGCAGGAAAGAAGTAAGAGGAGCAGTTCACTGAGGACTACATCCAGGGAACACAAACCCAGCCTTACCCAATGAGACTATGTGCAATATAATGCTCTAGGGAGAGCCTCGATCCTATAGTCACTACTCTGTAACTCATGCCATGACTACCACCACTACTATTACTACCACCTTTGTCCACCTTTGTCTCCCTCCTGCAGCCAGGGCTGGTCCTCTGCAAGTTTTCCTCTATTGGTATTTAATGAGAGATACCATTGTGAATATCTTCCATGGTGGATGGAAGGCATGGTGCTGAGCAATTTTACATTGCTTGACCTCAGCTGTTCAATAAATCCACCCTGCTCAAGCCCCACTCTCTTGTCAACGGTTCTGGTTTAATCAACGCCTGCTGCCCTCTTCTTGTAGGGGAAAATATTCCCCTACAGGAAGGCATGGTGCTCAGCAATTTTACATATCCAACCTCATCTGATCCTCAAGAACTCCCTAAGAGCAGGTATCATTATTCTCGCTTTTTCAAAAGAGGAATCTGAGACTCAAAGAGGTTGGGGGCTGCCCTGATCACACAGGGAACATTCAAATCCTGGTTAGCCTGACTGAAGGCTTAACCTCTCAGCTGGGGGCTCTTTTGCCTCCCAGGTGCAAAAGCAGGACTGTGCCCAGCATCCAGCTCAGGGCAGCCTCAGCTCTTCCTGAGGACCTGAGCCTTCAGTCCACGGTGCCCTCTGGCGCCACCTCCTGCTTGGTGAGCTACACTAGGCCCCGATGCTCAAAACCTGTAAAGGCAAACCTGGAATCCCGATTTGTTCTCTCTCTTGGTCCCATTTTGTGATTTTGGATCTCCCAATTAAACAAACTCAGATGTCTATCTTCAACATTTTACCTTACAGGAAGAGGGCAGCAGGCACTGATTAAACCAGAACCCTTGACATGAGAGTGGGGCTTGAGCAGGGTGAATTTATTGAAGTGCTGAGGTCAAGCAACCAGAGGATTTCTTCGTATTTTATATGATCAGAAAAGTTCTACTGTTTTACACTGCCCTTTGCAGCAGTTGGGAGTTGCTCCCATGGAAGGAGCTCCGAGGCTTAAGGATAGGGGGTGGACTTGGGGGTGTGGGAAGTGGCAGGAGGAGTCATGGTGTAGGCAGGAAGGCCTGGTCTGTTCTGAGAGTGCCCACAGTGGATTCAGAGGGTGACAGGCACCCATCGCTTTCTCTACACCTGGAACAATTGAATTACTGGGGCTGGGACAGGATAGCAACTGAGTGTCTCCGAAGGCAAAAAGAAACTTCTGAAAACAGATTCAACTTTAACTGTTAACAGGATGCAGTGATTTTGACAAAGCCAAAGCCAGGGATTCTCAAAGTGGGGAGTGGAATGGCTAATGCTTCTCTGCCTAGAAGAGAACTGTAAAGCAAGGGGAGGGTCATGGGCATTTTAAAAAGCATATTCTGCCTGGTGCGGTGGCTCACGCCTGTAATTCCAGCAGTTGGGGAGGCCAAGGCAGGTGGATCATGAGGTCAGGAGTTTGAGACCACTCTGGCCAACACAGTGAAACCCTGTCTCTACTAAAAATATGAAAAATTAGCTGGGTGTGGTAGTATGCACCTGTAATTCCAGCTACTTGGGAGGCTGAGGCAGGAGAATCGCGTGAACCTGGGAGGCAGAGGTTGCAGTGAGCCGAGATCGCACCATTGCACTTCAGCCCAGGTGACACTGTGAGACTGCCTCACAAAATAAAATAAAAAAGCATATTCAATGTTATGACACCATATTACATTTTAAAAGAAAAAATAACTGTTATTTTCATAATATAATATCCACCAAAAAAATTAGCTTAGTAGTTTGGGCCTATGGCAGGGATTTTTTTTTTTTTTTTTTTTTAACCTCAACACTGTTGATATTTGGGGCAGGATAATTTCTTGCTGTGGAGGCTGTCCTGTGCATTGTGGGATGTTTAGCAGTATCCTTGGCCTCTACCCATCAGATCACAAGCCAGTAGCATCCTGTTCTCTCTTGTGACAACCAACAATGTCTACAGATATTGTCAGAAGTCCCTTGGGGTAGGGGTTGAGGGTAAAATCACCCAGGTTGAGAACCATGGGATTATGGTTAAAAATACAGGACTCAAGTGTTGAGATGCCTGGTTTAACCACTTGCTGGTCTGTGATCCAAACATGTTACTCATGCTCAACCAGTCTTGGTTGTCTTATCCGTAAAATGGAGATGATATCATGCATTTGATTCACAGCATTAATGTAAAGATTAACCAAGATAGTGATATATTCGTAGTTAACACAGTGTCCCACTTGGAAGGCTTCACAGCCATTAGCTCTATGTATGACAGTAGATCTTTCCCACTTTGGGGATGAAAAGAGGATGGTCTCTGGATAAGAGATTGGGAATGCAAAGAATCAGAAACTCCCTTCCACACTCTCTCGTGGAAGCCTGTCTTCCCCTCCTAAACTCCATCTTTCTCTCTCTATTCCTTTCCATTCAGTGTGGAAGCTGCTTTCCTCTCCTGGATTCCATCTTTCTGGATTCTCTCACTCAGTGTGAGAGTTAGCTGTTTCTTTCTCTCTCTTTCTCCTGTTTCCCTCTCTCTAAATAAATCACTTTCTACAAACAAACAAAAAAAGAATCAGAAACTCGGGAGTGTTGGGGGTGGGAGTCTCATGTTTAGTTAAAAAAAAAAGGGCATTAAAAAAAAAAAAAACAGACTTGAGAAACACCAGTCTCAACCACGGCTGTTGAAAGCAGAATTGCAGAGAATCTTGCTCCTACTTAGAGTGACAGAAGGAACAAGGAGAGGAGAGACCCATTGAGCCTAGGAGTTTAATCTTGCACTGGCAGCTACTGAGGTCGTTGGGGCTGAGCCTCAGCTTTAATATATAATCAGATTTATGTATTAGCCGAGGGCTTGTGTTCTGGCTGCTGGGGGTGCCATAGGGGCTGGAGAGGTGTGAGAAAAGGAAGCAAACAATGAAAGGGAGGGAAGATGATTTTTGAGGCGTCTGTGGCAATCAGTGGACCCAGCTCATTTTGGCTTCATCTGCTCATCTCTTTCTGGGGATCCCCTTCCCATCAGAAAGACTTGAGCTTTGTGTCAAGCCCCTTTTATCAGCCAAGATTAAGGGCTGATGTCACCAAGAGTTTTTATTTTATGGAGAGAAACGTGGAGTTCAAACTGCAGGCTGGCAAACTGCCCTAATCCTCACTCATCCATTCACTAGCTGTGTGACCTTAAACTCTGTGATCCTTCGTTCCCTCATCTGCAAGATGGGGATAATCGCTGTCACTGTGGTTGATGTTTATTGTAGTTCACTTGACTTTTCCACTTCAGCCCTTAATGTCTATCACAATATTAACATCTGAATGTCCTGAGAGTATTCCACATCACTGTTGATGATAATAACAGCTGATGTTTTTGAGTGTTTATTGTGATCTAGGTGTTAAGTGTTTTCTCATTTAATCCTATAAAAGAGGTTTTATAGGTGGAAAAATTCAGGTTCAGAGTTTAGATAACTTGCCCATGGCCACAGAGCTGGTAAGAGACAGAGCCAAAAGTGAACGGTGTTCTATCTAACACTTAAGATCCTCTTGAGAGTGGCACTGTAATGCTGCACTCCTCAATTTCTAGGTGTTTTGGGTGGATTTTGGTAGAACAAAGGTTACTAGAGGAGAGCATTTTGTATGCTCATAAATGAGCTCTCTTTTTCTTAGGATGAGTGCTAATTCTGTCTCATACACACATACACAGAACCAAACTAGGGCACTAGAAGCAAAACTACCCACAGTTCATCTCAGAAGCTGGAAACATAGGCACCTGATGAAGAATTTGGTTTGGCCTTAATACCATGGTTCTCAATCTTGTCTGACTAGTAGAATTATTGGACAATTTTAAAACAGTCCCTTACCCAGGCCAAATACAAGACAAGCTAAATTGGAATCTTAGGGGTGGGATCTAGGTATCAATATTTTTTTAAAGTTCCCCAGTTGACTCCAAGTGTGGCCAACGTTGAGAACCAGTGCCTGAGTATTTTAGCCTCTGCCTTACATTTTTCCAGTAGAAGAGATGGAGAAGTCCTGCTGACTGTTCAGAGTGTGAAGTATCCACTCTAAACCTGTTGAGGTTGAGGTTGGAGTTCCAGTGAGATACTGCCTCCCTTTTCCATGTGAACCAGAGCAAAGCTGAGCATGGTGAAAGGCCTAAACCTGAGATGGCTCTTGAGATTTGTAAGGTTGAGCCTTGGTCCCAGTCACTGAATTTGCCCCAAATTGTGAGCCTATTTGGTCTCATCTCCTGTTTTTATCACAAGCGATAAGATTGTAGGAGGACAATATTCCATATGATTTCCCCCCAATAATGGAAACTCCTCCTGCTGAACTCCTGGACCTCAGCCTTAGAAAGGGATTTTGAGGTAGGATGGAAGGATCCAGATCTTTGAGAGACAGGTGAAATCCTTCTGTAACTATGGCAACACCCACCTGGAAAAAATAAAAACTGTTCAATCTTTCTTCTTAATGACCAACAGATATATCCAAAGAGCCCTGATAACAATCTGGCATGACTAATACTGAGTAACTGGTACAAGAGAACAAGAAAAATAAGGGGATTTGTGAATCAACTTCTGTTTAGCCATATGTTTTCAAGGCTTACTGTTTACTTAAGGTAAGGTTTTGTGCTTTAATCAGATTTATATATTAGTTGCTTGGCTAAGCCAGGATACCCGGGGTAAAATCCAAATGTACTGTGTATATGAAATCCAGGATATAGCCAAGGGAGAAATCAGCCCTGAAAGGAAAAATAACCCATAGCAATTAAAGATCAGTAGAAAGAGTTTACAGATATTTTTTCTTCTGTTATAAATGGCACGGTCTCCGCCCTGTACTTCTCAACGCATGTGATATTGCTGACCTACTGCCTTTTTGTAGTCCTGTATTTGCTTTCTCAATCCTCTCTGCAAGTCATCTGACTTTTTCTACTTTAAGACGCCCCACTAAAAAAGGGGACCAGGGCAGTGTTCTCAGAGGGTTACCAGGAGGCGGAATTTCAGCCAGCAATAAAAGGTAACTGCTTTACCACTCCAAATATAGCTCTTTCCTCTGGACAACTATACTCTCAACACACTGGCCTCCTTTAAGCTCCTGGAACTGGACACATTCTCTCCTGCCTCAGGGCCTTTGCATGTAAGATAACTTTCCCTTGACACTCCTTTCCTTTGCAAGGCCAAGTCCTTCTCATCCAGGTTTTAGCTCACACATTATTTCAGGGAGTTTCCCTGGCCATCCTTTCAATGCAGTTAACCCTCAATATTTGCTCTTTTCTTTGCTCATTTCTTTCTTTGCACCTTATCACAATCTGTCCTTCTCTCTGTGTTTGTATGTCCCCTCCTAGATTATAAGCCATTCTCCACCCTGCTCTGCCCTGAATGGCTCACTTGCTCTCTGGCTGCTAGTTGGGTTTGACCAATGGGAAAAGATCAGGGGGCAGAAAGTGAGAGCGGTCAACGTATTTATTGCCCTGGCTCCCTCCTGCCACGCTGCAGCTTTCTACCTAAGGCCTCGGTTTCTATCTAGTGGTCCTCTCCTTCATTAGGCTTTCTTTAATTATCCCTTGAATATGCCATCTGTTTCCTGCTGGCGCCTGACTCACAGAAGGACTAGGTTTGATTTATTCACCAGTGTACACTTGGCAACTAGCAGAGTGCCTGGCACATGGTAGATACTCAATAAATATATATTGAATACGTGAAAACGAAACAACTCAGAATCAAAAATTTAAAAATATCTTTCTCTTCTCCAATATTTTTGTTTCTAAGAAGATCTTGATCAAACTCTGGTATAAAGAACAGATAAAACAGGGTGGCTAGGGTTGAGGGTGGATGGGGTAGCCCACCAGCATGGTCCCCTCTTAAATTGCTACTCCAGAAACGCAGCACATTAGAGACATATTTTGGGCAGATGCCATGTGGGAGGATGTGGCATCTTACACAGTTTCTGTAATTGAGGTACATAGTATTAGGGGCTGAGTTCAGACTGAATGATATTTACAACTCCATATTTCCAGGAAGACTTTGAGTTCATCTCTGGAAGACAATGGGGTTTCCATTCTCTGGAAGAATGGAAATGGTGCCTTATGAACCCACTAAGAGGATTTAAAATTCTTTTGGAGCAGTCCCTGAGCTCAGAGGAAGCTAGAATAAAAGACGTCCTCTGATTTGATGTGCTTCATCCAGGATTGCCAGATAAAGGTGTGTCATCCAGATTCCTCTACCCTAATGTGACCCCATATTTAACAGCTTCAGAAGGCAGAAAGTGACAGAGGAAGCCACCTGCTTCTTAGGTAGTCCTAACTCCTGAGTAGAAAGAGAGGCGCAATGGGTGACAGAGAACCTGGACATCTACGGCTCATGGTTCACTCAGGGATGCTGAGCCTTCACTTGTATAAAGAGGAGCTTGATGGGAAGATCAGGCCAGGTTCAAATATTTCTCCCGGCAGAGGAGCCAGAGCTTGAAACAGATCTGCAGCCAAAGGCCTGGTTGGGCTTGTTCCAGGAGCTGATAATGATCTCAGTGGAAAACTCCCATTGTTGTACTCTCCTCATTGTCTTCCTCACTTAGGGCCCAAAGCTGGACCAGTTCTCATACACAGACTCAAAGAACAAATTAACTCCTCTAAGCTGTGGCAAATGGGAATTCTCTGTGAAGTTAATTGATACTGGGGTTGGGGGCCAGGGGGATCAGTGAGGAAGGCTGAGCTCTGTGAGCTGACAGTCTGCTTTCTCACATGAGAAGCCCAGGCTCTATTAGCATTAATAGGTGTAATACGGGCATAATTAGGCCACAGATTCTGATAGCCTGTTTTAACTCAGACAAGTTTGGAAATCAGATTCAAGTAGACAAGGCTCATCTTTCTGGCTGCAAGCATTCCTGGAAATGCAAGCAACAGAGCTCCTCAGTTGTGGGGGTCAACATGGGTCTGGATCATTGACATGTACAAAATCACCAAATCTCACACTCATCCACTGATACTGGTTCTTGCCTTCTATCTCTTTCTATTTGAATGATTCCTGAGTTCTGGTCAATCTTCCTTCTCCCTGTTAAGCGAGCAATGGGCCGAGATAGAGTTAAGAGGAAGGTGGCAGGAGGGCGGGGTATCAAATAATACAAGTTACTCTCAAATAATGAGTTTTCCATGTACCAAGCAGGTGGTGAAGTGTTCCATGCATGTTACCCCACACCACTAGCAGCCCCACTGCAGCAGACATTACATTTGCTCAGGAAGCTGAGGGATCGGGAGATTTAAGCTGCTTGCCTAAGTCACACAGCTAGAGAGGTGGGACGGTTTCAACCATGTCAACTGGGCCTTTAAACACTAAGCGTGAATGTATGTTGCAGCTAGGGTCAGACCAAGAAGCAAAAAGGGCTCTTGCAGCTGCAGACAGGGCTTGTGAAGCACCCAGCTGGGGAGGTCCCTTCCTGTGACATCATGCTCTCCTCAGATGTGGTTCAGAATGACTTAGATGGGGAATAATGATTTCCAGTGGAATTCCCGGTTTCTAGGCCAGGCTTTCTCAGTCTTGGCACTGCTAGTTTATGGGGCCGGATAATTCTTTCTTGACTGTGTAGAGGGATGACATTTTGTGTACTGTAGGAGGTTTAGCAACACCCCTGATCTCTACCTATCAGAAGCCTGTAGTGTCCTGCACCCCCAGTTATTACAACCAAAAATGTCTCCAAACTTTGAAATGTTCCCTGGGCAGGAAAATCACCACCGCTAGTAGCCACCTCCACCTATATCTGTTGAGAATCACTTATCTAGATCACTGTGTTTCCCCTGGGGTAGTGTTTGTGTATGTGTGTGTACCTTAGGCAAAGGGAACTTCCCTCCTGATCTTTTTGCGTAGTACCCATTATTCAAGTATAAAGAAAAAAAACAGGGTGAGTTATTCTAGTCTGTTTTCCTCTCCTCTCTCATTTCAAGCTATGAGCTCAACCTGCTCCCCAAAGCAAAGACTGAACTGGACTTTTCTGCCTTTTAAAATTGGCACCTCTGATTTCAAAGGCAGCCATTAGGAAGTCTGCTGCTGCCAGGTTGAGAAACCCTAGCAAAGTATGAGCCACTCACTGCTAGGCAGTAGAGTCACTGCCAGGAATGCTCTTATCAAAAGCACAATGTCAGAATCAGAAACAAATCCCTACAGGTGTTCTTGGACTGATAACACCCTCAGGGGGGCAGATTTGAGTGGGTTGGATAAATGACTCGAGGAAGCAAGAATATGTAAGAATCTCTCAGACTTAGCACAACTGAGAGTCAAGGATTTATTCCAAGGAAAGATCCAGAGAAGAGAAATGCACAGAGGTACAGTCGCTATACTCTGCTGGGCAAGAAGCAAAATGAACAAGTATTTTCCTCCATTGCTTGTGCATGGGAAAAAGAAAAGAGGAGACAGGGTCTGAATAATCTGCAAAGTAGAACACGAAATCCTTGGGTAACCAAATCGAGAAAGGCTATTTTCTAGGAGAGAAAGAAAGAATGGGAGAAATATGCCTGCTTTAGCTAAATGGATGGGGGAATTCTGCATGACATTTTTAAGCCAGGACAAGTTTTTGCACCAAGGAAAACTCTAGGTGTTTTCTTAGTGACTTTGTAGTAGAAGACCCAGACTTTGTCTTCTGAATGGTGCCCCACCTGTTTGCTCAACCTGATTTGTGATAGCTGCCTTCCAGAGATGTGTCATGGTCTGATTTTGATTTGGGGTGGGCAGGCTGGAGGAGATTCCTGGCTGAGCAGGGCTGGGAATGAATACAGATCACATACACACACACACACACACACACACACACACGGAGCTACCTGGGTGCTCAAGGTGATGCTGGTAGAAAACTAGGGAGAGTGAAACTTACTGGTGAAAATTATCCTAAGTTAAGACAGATCCAAGTTCTAACTACAGGTGAGCTCACGAGTATGGGACCTCACCTAGATTTAAGATGAAGAGTCTAGGTTTCCTTAGCTCAGTGGTCTTCAACCTTAGTGAACCTATGAGTTCTCCGGGAGAATGTTTTCAAAATGTTGATTCCTGAGTCTGAGCTGAGAGATTCTGTTTGTGGGTATGGGATGGTGCCCAAGAATCTGCACGACTGACAAGCATCCCAAATGAACGTAGTGTAGGTGATCCCTGGAATATGTGAATTGATGGAGTGGATAGTTTACTGTTTACATGGAGAAACAGACTCCCAACGCTAGCTTTAGGCTGCTTGTACTAGGAAGTGGGGATTTAGTCATGTTAGTTTTCCACTGCTCTGGTAGGCACTTTACGTACAGGCAGAGGAGTGGAGGTTAAGGCAGGTGATGGTCAGTGTAGAATTGCTCATAAGTCTCATAAGACCACTAGAACATTGGGAGGCAGATACCAATGTTTTGCCAAGTGGCTAGTTAGAAAGGTCAAGGATCTAGCCAGCCTTGACACAAGATATTTAGCAGGTTTATGTTTATAAAAAAGGAAGAGGTCAAAACAGTGTATTCTATTGATGATAAACAAAGGAAACCAGGAATTAAATACAGATCATTTAAAAAATGCCTAAATGTCCAATTCTAGAGATGTGGTAATATCCATTCAATTGAATATTAATGCAGTCATTAAAAACGATGGTTACAAAAGCCACAAAAATAGCTAAGGATAGAATGCAAGTGACAAAATGCAGGCCACAAATTATTCAGTATGTTTACAACCAAGTTAGGGAAAAATAATGAACTAATACATAGAGAAGAAACTTGAAAATTTATGAAAATATGAACACTGGTCAAGTGGTGACATTTGGGTTGTTTTTTCCTCTTCCTGTTTCCAGAATTTTTCTTTTCTATGTTTCCCTTACTTTCCATATTTTAAAAAACAAATGGCTTGAGTTTTAAAGCCATTTCCAAGTGGATAAGAGCTTTCTCATTTCCCTTTGTGAGATTAACAAATTCAAAAGTTCCAAGAGAAATGTTCATACATTCTTTAAAAAATTCACTCTGTAAAATCTTGCACCAGTCTGAGGAATCCATCACGACGCACCACGCCCCAACCCCACCACTGCCGGTCTCCACCCTGAAACCTATTTTCCAGTGTTGCCTTTTCAATAATAAAGTGAATGAAATCAGCAATCTTTTCTCCCTGTCAGCAGCCATGGTTACTGACGGTGGGTATAGATGACTGCTCACGCCCAAGGAGGTTATAAATAAGCCTTTTGAATGGTTATCAAAAACCAGGACACTGGAAAAATTTCTCTGGACCCAGAAAATGTCAGTGAGACCATGACGATGTAGCAGGGGTATATCGTCTGCTCTGGGCTGAGCTCTCTTCCAACTGCCCACTGATTCCCTGTTCTCCCAACTTGCTCTGACAATGCCCTCGGCTTCCCACATGCCAGGAAAGCAAAGCAGAAAAAGGAACAGGGGACAGATTCTTTCGGGACTTTCACTCTGCTGGTTTTCATCTGGCCCCTGGTCCAAGAGCTAGTGGGTAATGTTCAGAGTCATGAAATGCCAACAACAGGTCACAGCTTCCTTAGGGATGCATGGGACCAGGCAGAAGGTGCTCCTTACGATGTACTAACCACTGAGTGAGCAGGCTGGGCTCCATCCAATCTCCCCCTCCTAAATATCTCCTCATGGCCTGAAACCCCTACATTAAAATCACCACAGGCCACACCCCAAAGACCAGAGCTTTGTCTCCAGAAAACCATAGCTGAAATACATAATGGGAGTTTGATGTTAAATTCAAATATGGTGGGGCTTCTGGAGGAAGGGATCAGATAAGAATCTCAGTCCTGGATGGATGGGACACCCATGGTGCACGAACGGACGCCTGTGGTTTTACCTTCTTGTAGCGAAATCCCTCTTCCTTTGAAAGCATGGTCTTGATTTCTCTTTCAACATCTACCTTTTGCATTGTCAGTCGTGCAGTTTTGATGGGTTTGACCTCATTGCCTAGTTCCTGGGATGGGACATGACTCAGGCCTGACCTATCAGCGCTATCATTCTCCTGGCCACAATGGTTAGTTTAAGAATTGTTGGATGACCCAAATCAGGCAAATGAGACTCAATTCTGGTACTCTGGGTGACACTAGTAGGGAAGAGCAAGTCTTTTTCCCCTTCACCTGATGCTGATGGATGTTGGCCTGCAGTGTCTGACTGCCATCCCTGCTAGCCCTGGGAAGAGGCTGCCTGAGAATGAAGCCAGTGTGCAGGGAACAAAAACGGAGAGAGAAAGAAGCCGAGTCCTGACGACATAATTTGGGCCTCTGGAACTAAAGATCTGTGAAGTTTGAAGTTACTTGATAAAAAAAATTTTGCTTACACCCATTGGAGCTGGAATTCTGACACTTCCAGACAAAACAGTCCTGCAATACCAATGAACAAAGGCAATCTCCATGCATTTCCCCAGTATATCCCAGGCTGGCCCTGTGACCAATGGGTAGGACTCAAGGTGAGTTCTAGGTTTTAAGATCTGTAATTCCAGACTGGACCACACATCTTCCCCAGTGACAGGAACGAACAAAAAGATCTGGGCCACACAATTCATGAGCGCATCTGAGGTGTGGCCGATCAAGTAATGGGCACCAGCTTGTTAGGAGGTTTTACCCAATTATTTAAATAAAAAATTGGGTTAGAGGAGAGTTATCCAAGTTATGCAGAAGAACAGTAGACCTGTCCCTTCCTTAAATTACATATAGAAATGTTTTGCATTACAAGGATTAAACAGCATTTCAGACATTCTTGGTAAAGTGATTGCAGTTGTTGCTTTATATCCTCATGTCGTTTTCTGGTTCTTTCCCAGTTTGCCAGCAATGCTGAAAAATTACCCTGTTACCTTGTGGCATTGCACAACTAAGTCTCCCTTGCCAAGGTGTGTAGGTGATGTGTGTTAAAGGCGTGGTCTTGACACAACAATGCGACATTCAGCAAAGAAGGCAGGAAGCCCTTTCAGACTCCTACTCCGTGTCTCTGCTTATTCAGACCAGTAACACGTGCACTTGCAGCTGATGCTGGCCTGAGTAAAAAAATCACCGAGTAGGCAAACTTTTACCTATTGCTAATGTTTTCACATCTATTTTCCTCTGTCTCTTAGGACCCACTCCCCTGGGGACGTTGTAAACATCTGCCAATTTCCTCTCCTAAGTCACTGCCATATCCATCCTCTTATTTTGGATTTTGCTGCTGACCTTCACCTCTAGGCTGGGCTACAAAGCCCCAGCTTGCCTCCTAACAGGTCTCCCTGCATCAGCGCTTGCCCTTTTCCAGTCAATCCCCACACGGCAGCTGAAGCCATCTTTTCAAAATGCAAATTGGATCATGTCACCTCCCTCACTGCAGGGCCTGACATTTTAAGGGCTTTCCATTGCCCTTATTAGAAAGGCCTACACCCTTAATATAGCCCTAAATGGCTCTGTACCATCTGGCCCTTGCCTTCCTTCCCAGTCTTATTACTCTGTGTGCTCACCCAGCCATGGGACCTTCTGTCAGTTCTTCATATACTCCTACCACAGGGCCTTTGCACATGCTGCTCCTGCTGCCTGGAATGCCCCTTGCCTTATCCTTTAAGCATCACTTTTTCAGGATGCCCTTTGACTCAGCCACATCCCTCTTTGTAAGCCCTTCTCACCTCACACTGACCATAAATGAAACTTTATGTCATACAATTGGATGGTTACTGTCTATCGAGTTCACTAGACTATGAGGTACAACATGGCAAGGCCAATGTCCAATTCAGCTCAGCATTGCATTCCCAGCACCTTGCATAGGTGGCATCTACACATACTAATACCAACCAGTAATCAATGAGCACTTAGTGGGTGTTAGACACTGTTCTAAATTCTTTACATGAACTCACTCATTTAATTCACACTACAACCCTGAAAAGTAGGGTCATTCCATTTCAAAGATGAGGATAATGAGGTGCAGAATAGATAAATCAGTTGCCCAAGGTCACAGAGCTATTAAACTGAAGTCCAGTTTCCAGCTCTGGCATACTGGTCTACAGCCCATGCTCTCATACTATTCTGCTATAACTCACATGGTAGGTGCTCATGTCATGTTTGCTGAATGAATCAATACACAGAAATGATTTTTCCCCTTCCCTCACTCCCATCCTCACCTGGAGGGTCTTCCTATAGGACCCAGCTCTCTATGACCAACCACCCCTTACAGAATGTGTCTGATCCTCAAGTCATGTTCCCAGGCTTGTCATTCCACAGCAGCATCCTTCACCAGGGATCAGCTCACGGTCTCCAGTTGTCCTGTGGTGTGGCCTCAGCCAGTTCCAATTCCAGCTCCACTAGGTACCTGGTCCCAGTGTGTGACTTGAGCCCTGACCTCTAACTTGCAACTGAAGTCTTGGTCCCCTCTGCCCTCGGTGCCTCTTGCCCAGGCACCAGCCCCTGGCCTATCTTTACCTGTCTGCCTTGTCTTTCCTACCTCTGACCTTGGCGCATCATCCTGGACTGCCACTTCTGACTCCAGTCATTCACACTTATGCTCTCATGCTTCTTTCTAGCATCGTCAGAGTCAAACAAACAAATCACCAAGCCAGCTGCCACAGGAGAGGGAATGCTTATCCCTTCAGCTAGAGTCACTGTGCAAATCTTCTGACTGTGACTCTGACCCTTCTGGTAAGGAGGTGTATTAGACCAGTTAAGTGCATGGCTTTGTAGTTGCTCACACCTGTGTTCAAGTCCATCTGTAGTGACCATAAAAAGGTTACTTCTAGGAATCTAGTGTACCCATCTATAAAATGGGTATAATGACCAGATTTATCTCACAGCATTTAAAGAGGCATTTTATGTGAAGTCATTAACACATCAGGTCACAGTCAGTGGTCTATTATGATTATCATCAGTTACAATCACCATCAGCAGCAGCAGTACATTTACCATGGTCATTCACATTGGCCATGCTATAGTGTTGAAGGGCACAAGCTCTGGAGCTAGAATGTCCAAGTTTAAACCCTGCTCTTCTACTTCCAAGCAATGCAGGCTTGGGTGACTCAGCCTCTCAGTGTCTCATTTATACCATTTGTAAAATGGGAATAACAACTGTGTCTATCTCATAGGGTTGTTATGAGGACTGAGTGTGTTTAGTTCATGGAGAGTGCTTATAACAATATTTGGTACATATAAACACTCAGTAATGTTAGTTGTTTTTGATGTCATTATTTCTACTTCTGAGGCCATGATTATGCAGGCTGCAAGCTGCTTTAGAGGCATGTTTAGGGACTGGCAGGGTTAAAGCGCTTCTGCAAGGCTCCTACATTGCAGTGGTGGAAATGGTGGCTGCGCCTGCCTGACTCACTCTGTGTGAGCACAAGGGATGAATTGTGTTTTCCAAGAAGGGACTGCACACTCCCAGTTCTAAACGCATTGGGAGGGGCCAAAGCCCAGATCTGAGGCTGAGAAGCCACTGGAGCTATCTGTTTTTTTCAGATCTGTTCTGAGGAAAAATGCTGCCCACAGAAAGATCACACTTCACGCCAGATTAAGCACTGCAGACTCATTCAATAACATAAGTTACTGACCATGGTTGAAAAAAGAAACTATCATCTTGAAATCTAGCTTTATCTGAAGGATCAAGGTGTTTTCACTAAGCGTTTTGTGGCACATACCTGGTATTGAGACTGTGATTCTAGGATTTAAAGATATGCAGATAGCTTAGAATGCTATTTAAAAACAAAACAAAACAAAAAAACTACTGAATTCTAGCAAAATTCAAATGTAACAGTGAGGTACGGCAGCAAAAACATCAACTTTCCAAGTCTAGTCCTTGGTGTATGTGTGTGCAGCGTAGGATGTGAAAGGCTATTTAGGGGCAGCTCCAATGAGGAATGATGAAGCTGTGCTTAGAATATTAGCCACCATCTTTCTTCGACACTGTCATATCTGACAGAACCATAGAAACACATATAAAATGTCCCTGTTTTTCATGGTCTTATGCTGGTTAGGAAAAAAGCAACCTGCAGGAGTATTTTCCTTTTTTTTTTTTTTTAATACAGAGTCTTGCTCTGTTGAAAGGCTGTAGTGCAATGGTATGATCCTAGCCCACTGTAACCTCTGCCTCCTGGGTTCAAGTGATTCTTGTGTCTCAGCCTCCCAAGAAGCTGAAACTACAGTCATGCACCACCATGCCTTGCTAATTTTTGTATTTTTAGTAGAGATGGGGTTTTGCCATGTTGGCGAAGCTGGTCTTAACTTCTGGCCTCAAGTGATCTGTCTGCCTTGGCCTCCCAAAGTGTTGGGATTGTAGGTGTGAGCCACCAAGCCTGGCCCATGCAGGGGTACTTTCAAATCTAAAATGCAAACCTGTACAGCTGGTGGATGGTGGGAGAAGTTAGTAGCCACAACAGGCTTAGGGGCCAAAACTATGGATCAGTGTGTTTAGGAGGAGAAAGAATTAATAATAATAAAAAGTAGCAGGTAATCATTGTAGAGGGTCATATGTGTCAAAGAGTGTATTCGTGATTTTAAGTGCATATATCATTTGATCCTCACCAAAGCTACACGAAAAAGGTACTATAGGCACACCTTCATCCATTTATTCACCAAATTCCGTGGATGAGGAAACTGAGTCTTGCAGAGTTTAAATGACTTATTCAAGGCCATGCAACTCCTAAATGATGAAGGTTCTATCTCAACCCAGCAAGTGTGACTCTAGAACCAGTACTCCTAACTATTAATTAATTAGAAAGCCAAAAAATCAGGGCTCATGTGACAACTTCAGAGACTAATTATGTCTTAATGTCATGCCCATCTCCTCAGTTCGCTTCTGTCATCTGCACCTTCTAGCAGGGTCATCACTAGCCAAAGGAGGCTATGGAAATTTAAATGAATTAAAATTAAATAAAACGTAAACTTCAGGCCATTGCTGTTGAGTAATTAAAATGTGTGTAGTGCAACTGATGGCCTGAAATTTTAATTTCATTTAATTTTAATTCATTTAAATTTCTACAGCCCCATATGGCTTCCATATTAGACAGTGATGATCTCAGGAATTTTTTCCCCTCAGTTGTATCAGACATGGTCAGGATTGTTTCCTAAAAATCTGAGGCAAAGGGGCATTAGTTGCTTTGCCCAAGGATCCTAGAGAGTCACGAGAATAAATCTCCCATGATGTCTTCTTTAAGAGTGGAAACTGCGTCCACTCCCTCCTTAGGAATGGAAACTGTCTTCCTCACTCACCTTTTCCAACATTCCTCAACCTCTAGCCCTCCTGATTTCCTCATGAGCCACAATGTGAGGACAATACAGTCAGAGCAGACAAACCCAGGCACATCTGCTCTCAGACAATGGTGCACACCAGTCTCAGCAGAGATCTGCTTAACATGCAGATTCCTGGGCCCCACCTCTGTAGAGATCTGATGCAGGGGGGTAGAGGGAGGCCCAGGAGCCTACGTTTGAATCAAGCACCCCCGTGATTCTAGTGCAGGTGGTCTAGCTTTGAGAAACTCTGCTTCAGAGACTGAAGTATATATTTATCTGCTGCCCTCTTAAATAATTATAGCACATAAATCTTTTGAGAATAACATAACCTGGGCTGGAAGCCAGGCAGTCGTCACTTGGCACTAATTGCTCACTTTTAAGACATCAAGCAAGGTGCTTAGTCACTGAGGCCTCATTTTTTTTTTTTTTTCATCTGAAACATGGGGATGAGGATGTCTACTGTTTGTTCTGGGATAAATGGGAACACAGATCTGGACGTATTTGATGGGTATGGAAGGTAAAACCCATTGCATGGACAACCTACAACTCAGAGCCTCGTTTTGTTTGTCCAACAGAGTTGAAATAGATTTCACATTTTTTAAAGTCCACATTTTTAACTTGTCTGAAAAAAATGGGAAGATCTGAAAGGATGGGGCTCGTATTGGATTGGCAGCCTGGTGTGATTAAGAGCAAGGTTCTGGAATCCTATGCACAGGTTCAAATCCCTGCTCTACCACTCTAAAAGCTGAGTGACTTTGGGTGAGTCCCTCAACCTCTCCATTTCTCAGTTTCTTCAACTCTGAAATGAGAATCATAACAATATTCCTCCCTGTGTTATGACAATGTAATTAAGCAAGCTAATATTTATAACTTCTTAGAACAATGTTTGACACCTTGCAAGAGCTATATGAGGGTTAGGTGGATACATAAATATCCCAGCACATGGCAACAAGCAGCTGGAGCTGAGCAGTGGTTGTCCCCTTCAGATGGGGCTGATATTATCACAGTCTCCATCCAGACACCATTGACTACAGAATCCGTGCTGTAAGGGGCAGACATACATCTCCCTCCTTGGGTACCTTGCCCACAGAGGGGCAGATATACTTAGCCCATCTTACAGCACTACTTCTCAAGCTAAGTGAAGAACCAGTTTGTTTTTATTTTCAATCCCTAGTGGACTGACATATGACCCTGCTGAGCATGTCTGATACAGCACAAAGCACAAAGAGCTCAGCATGTGAGTTATACAACACCCTGATTGGTCTATACACCCTGATCAATAGGACAAGCCCACTGAACGCATACTTGGATATCACCACCACATCAAACTGCTGTAAGAGTTTCTAAACACTTTCAGTTTCAGTACTAATCTCGCTGCTGATGGGTGATAGTTTTCAGCCACTGTAATCCTCAGATTCTGCTTTAAGTAGCACCATCACAGAGAAGATCTACATTAGTCTATATTTTTTCCTCATTAAAACATTTTTTTTTAGAGACAGGTTCTCACTCTGCCACCCAGGCTGGAATGCAGAGGTGGGATCATTACTTACTGCAGCCTCAACACCCTGGGCTCAAGTGATCCTCCTGTTTCAGCCTCCTAACTAGCTGAGACTATATGGGCATGTGCCACCAAGTTCAGCTAATTTTTACTTGTGTGTGTGTGTATGTGTGTGTGTGTGTTTGTAAAGAGAGTCTAACTATGTTGCCCAGGCTGGTCTCAAGCTCATGGCCTCAAGTGATCCTCCTGTCTTAGCCTCCCAAAATGCTGGGATTACAGGCATGAGCCACCATGCCTGGCCAACATCAGTCTTCCCATGCACAAAAAACCAGCTAGACAACTTCATTGGAGAGAGAAGCATGCAACAAGTCTCTCTCTCCACTTCTGTTCTTTTCAGCCTACCTGTCTTCTTCTTGTCTAGCCAGACATTTCTCATATCTTTATTTGCATTTTGAAATCAGTTCCCTGGTGAGAAACAGGTTCAGAACAGTCTCAGAAGCTGTCATGGATGCTTTGGTGCCCCAAGCAGCACCAGGTTGGGGAAACTGGGCTCCACGTGCTGTGACTACTGCTACCAGCTCAGATACACCTTCTCCACCTTCACATGGTACAAGAGGCAAACAAGTTCCCTTGGGCCTCTTTTATAAGGGCACTAATCCCATTCATGAGGTCTTCACTCTCAGGACCTAGTTACCTCCCAAAAGGCCCAATTTCCTAATGCCATCACCTTGGGATTTAGGATCTCAATGTAGGAATTAGGTGGAAAGCACTCAGACCATAGCATCTTCTCTCTTTAGTGCTGCCTTTGTCCAACAGGAACTGCCTTGTCCCAAGCCCATATCCACAATCTTATCCCCTCATCACTCCTCAGCAGCCCAAAGCTGATGACCAACTGATAGGATGGTACAAAACATCAGACCCTTTGTTACAAGAAGCAATCGACTCTATGGTGCCACTCATCCATCAGAGCCCTCTATGGGATCAGGCAGAAGCCAGACCTCTCAATGGAGACACCATTCCTCACTTGGCTCCTCCCCCTGCCCTGTCCTCTTTCTCTCACTCCCCTTTTCCTGGGAGCACTCCCTCAATACATCACAGGCATCCGGACCCCTGTCTCAGGCTTTGTTTACAGGGAATCTCATCAAAGATAGAAGTCATCCCAAACTTGGGTTTACCTTCCTCTGCAGCCTATTGGAAGGGGGCACATGGCAGAAACAACATTAAAATCCTGAGAACCGGGATCCAGTCACCCAGAGATTACCCCTTGCTATCTGTTTTCAAGATGAACAGAACCTACCTGTTGCATTAGATAGGGCCAGGGATTCCATGGAGCCCCGAGGCGTCTGCTCTGTGGGCGTCATGTCCTCTGTGTATTTCAGGGAACTGATTGGATGACGGGTCCGACACTGCTGACTGGACATGCCCCCTTCCTCCTCCTCTTCCTCCTCATATTTGGGGACTTGGATGCTGCCTCGGGTCTCATTGAAACTCTGACTAGACATATCGCTGTAGCTCTCCTGAGATCTCAGCCTTCCCGGGTAATAGTCTTCTCGGCATTCCTTGATGAAGCTGCCAGCATGCCCTGTCATGGCCAGTGATGCACTCCTTTTGGGGTTGCTGAAGTGCTTGCCCCACATTTCGGGCTGGGCCCCAGCCCCCTGCCCTCCCGGACTGTAGGAAGTTCTGATGTTGCACTGGCTGAGGAGCTGCAGAGGGGTCTGGGACTGGTTCTGCTCCATCTTGTTCCCATAATGGTAGGGCTCTTCCCGGCTCCTCCAGATGGGGTCCCGGTTGAGGCTGGGCGTCTGGCTGCTCAGGCTGAGCATGTCCATCTGCAGTGACAGGGGGTCCACGTCGGCTGACAGCCGGTTGGAACTCACTTGCAGCTGGCTGTGCTGGTTCAGCATGGACTCCTCCGACTTGCCTTTGTTCTTGCCAATTTTGGCACTGCGCCGGGACTCCTTGGCCCTGGCGTTCTGGAAGGCGGAATCGGAGGAATCAGAACCATTGGGGTCTTCCCCTGCACTACAGGCCCGTGAGCAGAAAATCTGGCCCTGCTTCGGGAGGAATGGCCGCCCCAGGAGGGATTTCTTGCAGTGAGCACAGCAGAAACAGGTCTCGGTGGCATGCCAATGTTGGCCGTCATAGGTCATTTGACCTTGGTCGATACCTAAGGAAACGAGAGACATGGGAGAGGCTGATTAGCTGCTCAGAGCCCTGCACTGGGACATGAAACACACAGCACCTTGGTTTGTCTCAGGATTCCAGGCGCGGCAGAATAAATTGCCAAAAAAATCAACCATCAGACCCCTATGTAAATGGTATTCACGTCCTAACACGGGAACTCCTTGCTGTACCAGTAAGCACCTTCTTCACTCATTTGTTCCCAGTACAGAGACTATAGGTTAAAATGGCTTGTCTATGAATCCTTCTGCCTGGGACACATTTGCCCCTGACAAACAGCAACAGTAATGCTAACATATGACCATGCACTGCTTTAAGAGCTTTATAAATGTAAACTCATTTAATCCCTCAGCTCCTTGAGCTAGCTTTCTAATATTTGCAGTTTTCACATGAGAATATGGAGGCACATGAGGCTAAGTAACTTGCCTAGGATAACATAACTAGGAACCAGAGACGAGATCGGTACCCAGGAAGTCTTACTATCAACCATGACATTGATACTATCTCCTTTACTCCAGTTAGCCATCTGCTCAAAAGCCAGCTCCTTTGAAAAGTCTTCATGTCCATACTAATAGTGATTCTCCATTACTCTCTGTCCTTACCTGCTGGAGTTTTCTTGATAGCACTAAAACCGCTTTATATTGCAACACTATATATGTGCATCTGTATATTATCTCTCCCCTGTTGAAAGTGAAACTCTATGAGGAGAGACTCATTAAGTTTCTACAGCATCTCCAGGACCTGGAACATGGCCTGGAATATGACAGGGGCTCTTTTTACATGGATGGATCAAGTGAATCCCATCACTAGCATGTGCTATTCCAATGGGTAAGTCACAGTAGCAACTCAGTGGATGCTATGGTGAATGTTTTCTACAAAACTCCTACGTTGAAATCCTAAATCCTAAAGTGTTGGCATTAGGAGATGGGGCTTTTTGGGAAGTGACTAGGTCATGAGAGTGGGGACCTCATGAATGAGATTAGTGCCCTTATAGAAGAGGCCCAAGGGAGCTTGTTTGCCCCTCCCACCATGTGACGACTCCGCAAGAAGGAACCATCCAGGAAACAGAAGACAGGCCCTCAGCAGACACTACATTTGCTGGTGCCTTGAGTTTGGACTTCCTGGCCTTCAGAACTGTCAGCAATACATTTCTGTTCAGTACAATACTATTCAGAAGCCCAGTCTGTGCTATTCTGTTAAAGCAGTCTCAACAGACTTAGACAGTGGGAAATAAAAATGTGGATTTCAACTCTTGTTAAGGAAAAATCTGCTTTCGGCAAAGAAAAACCTTGGCATGGCATTGCCAAAGCTAATGACCCTCTAGGAGCATGCGTACATTTTGCTTAATTTCATGAGGAAAGGAAGAGGTGCAATTCCCCCCTGTAACAGGACTGTGCCAGGTTTACATAGTCTGGCCACAGTGCATACTAAGGGAGCCTCCCACAGCCCCAGGGGTTCTGCCCTCTTGTCATCTCTGCCCTCTTCTGGTTATAGGACTTCATCTTCCTGTGGAACACCATTTCCCTGCCATCTTCAGGCCATGAGCCTGAAGATTGGACAAAAGCTAACCCAGGACCCAACACAGACCAGCAAAAAAAAAATCTGCTTTCCTGGCACCCAGGGACAGATTCAGGAGTGGGCAAGTGACCTGCACTAAGCCAACACCTCTCCTTGCTTTTGCTAAGGCAGGACTTTTGCTAAGGCAGTCACACAGCAGGCTCTTTTTATAGCAGTTGTTAAACTAGCAGAATGGAAGCTGGGAGCTGCTGGGGCCCCTTCCTATGGGGAGAGCCTGCTGGAAACACAGTGTCAAGCTATGACTGTAGAGTGGACCAGGACGCTTGCAATCTCCTGATGCATAATGATACAAGGCTTCCCAGAAAGGAGGACTAATGTGGACCTTCATCTTCAGTGGCTGAGAGTTCCTGAGCCTGGACTTTCAAGGAAGAACTTCTGGAGACTTGTCTAAGGAGGTGGTGAACAAGAAACTAAGGAGAAGAGAATTGCAAGAACAAAAGGCCAGGGTCCAAGCAGCCTCTCTTTCTCCTCCGCTGTCTATCTCCTGGCTCACTTTTGTGTCTATGGAGCCCAGGGAGAGAGAGACATGAGGTCAATTCTTCTCTTATTAGCCCTTTCCCAAACTACTGGGCTCTCTTTTCCTTTTAGAACCTGGCCTTAGTACTAAGAGGGGATTTTTTTTTTATAGGGATAGGAGTAGCCACAAAGGTCACTCCAAGTGAGAGAGAGGGACACTATGTGAATCAACTGAATCCACTCCATCTCTTACAGCACTAGTGCTCTCCAGTGGAGTAAGAAAGAACCTGCTGGGGTAGGGCTAGAACCAGACAACCCTGGTTGTCTGTTTAGCCCCATAGACACTTCTTTCCCAGGTCCTTGGGAGAAAGCTGGGGCAGAGAGCACAGGGACACAGGACTCTGTAGTAGTTAAGCGTGAGGCTTCAGGACCCTGACAAACACAGGTTCAAATCCCAGCTCTATCCCATGGCAGCTGGTTATAAACATGCTGAAGACCATCTGCTTGGGTTCAAATTTTGGCTCTGCTTCATTCCAGCTGTGTGACCCTAGGCAAATGGCTTCATCTCTCTATGCTTTGGTCTCCCCAGCAGTATAATGGGGATAATCATAGTACTTGGTAACTGAGTTAATATGCATGGAGTGTTGAGAACTGGGACTGCTGATCACTCTTCTTTTATTTGGATTAGGTCTGAATGCCTGTCTCTCTCTTTGCTGAGGGTCACTGCCCAGATGCAGTCCAAGAAAGAACTATGAGGCTGCTCTGTCTCCCCTCCCCTCTTCCACCTTCCTTCTCCTCTTCCTCACTCCCTTTCTCAAATGCCAAGAGTGCAGGGAGCTCATGATGGCATCCCTGGGTCCTTTAAGGTGAGGTCTACTCAGCGAAGCATCCAGAGCAGCTGCAGCTAGCCCCACTCCCTGTTAGAGGTACACAGGAAGTCCAGTCCCTCTGGCCTGTCTGCCACCAGCTGCTTCTCCACGTTTTGGCAAGGACACATGCTCAGATGCAGCAGCAAGGGCCTAGTTACTGGGGATGGGGGCCTCATGGAAGAATGGGCTTGGGTTGGGGGAGTGGAGGGGAGGCATGCCATAAAGCGGCCTGGCAGGCAGCAGAACGTGGTCCCCGATAAACATCAACGATGTCAGATGGTCCTTTGAACTGCTCCTGAACTCTAAACATCTGGAAAAGGGCTCTGCTGTTCAACATCTAAGCGTTCCTTTTTTATTCCTTCTCTAAGCCCTTTAAGTACTTATCGGAGGGTGTGTGTGTCTACTGCTGCCACAGCCTCGGTCTGTTTATAGGACTGTTTACTTTGCTGTGCGCAGGCAAAAGTACCGTTGCCCTAGCAACGGCTGCCTGACGCAGGGTCTGCTCTGAGTGGCTGAATAAATATGGAATATTTGTACAGTATGGTCAGAAGTAAAGCACCCAGTGACTGAGCATGCTATATGGAGCGTGCTCTTTCACTGTCACAGGAAAATTATGTCTTATAGAAAAGTGAATTTAAAACAAACATTAGGGTCAGCATTTTAACTACTGCAGCAATAATACTGCAGGCCACCATGGTCCCATTTTCTGATAAAACACTGACACTTTTTTATGGATTTAGGAGGAAAGGAGGAGAGAATGCCAATAAATGTGCTGGACAGCAAAAGGGAGACAATCAGAGAAGAAAACTGAGGGGCCATCTGAGGTGTACATGCTTCAGCAACAGAGATTTTTGTCTCTCTCAAGTACTGAGCCAAAATTCTAAGTGGCAGTTTCTGGAGAGGCTCTAGCCTCCATGGAAAGAAACAGAAAAAAAAAAAAAAACAGAAATATGCATGGAAAGGGGGTATTGTTGTGATGGGCTGGTATTCTGCACACACGGCCCCTCTCACCTGAGCAAGTATGCACTTGCAGACTTGAATCCTCGGTTGGGCAATACTGGGTCAATACATTGCACCATTTTCCCTGACACTGTCTCACCTCTCCCCTTCCTCACACGTTGTGCCACGTGTCGCAATTGAACTTCCCATTTCCCAACTCTTAGCAAAAAGAAGTTTCATCTGCTTAACCACTTTGATCTTGTGAGATATGAAAGCTCCTGGGTACTGAGGTGAGGCAACAGGCTGTGAGAGGGGTGAGGTGTTCAGGGGTTAGGGGGTGGGGAATTTGCCATCACCCAAGCCCCCAGCAGGGAATGCAGCTGAACAAAGGTCTTCACAGCAGAGCTTAAGCCTGGGCCTGAGTATGTGGGACAAGAATGCCCAATGACAAAGCACTGTTGAGCACACAGTAGGTGTCTTGTCCACAGAACCGGGATTTTTATCAGCACACAGGTCTCTCCAAACACTAGTTGATTTTTTATTTGAATACATCACTTCTTACAAACCAGGAAGACAAAGTTACTTTTTCTGGGTCCTAATGAAACGTCTGAGTGGGGCAAAATGGGCTCAAAAATGGATTATCTCTGCATCTCCTCACTCTAGGCAAGAAATTGGCAGCTTCTGAAAAGACTTCTTAGGATTGCACAAGCCACCGGATGATCTGGCTGTGATCTCACAGACATTCGGCCACTGCCAACTTTTTTTTCCCTCAAGGTTGGCTCCTTCCCAAGGTGCCAGAAGAGGCAAGTTGAATGAAGAAGCCACAATACAGTATGATCTGGAACAGCATTGAAGGGTTGAACAAATTGGTTGTTTGCAAAGGGAAAATGACTTTTTCCATCTCAGATCTGCCATTTATTGGGGAGTTAATAGTTTATGAACTATTTAAGTTTCATTTGCTTTGCATTTGGCTGGAGTAGCTTTTGGTAGGATTTTTTAAAGACATACTTGCCAGAAGCCACTGGGTCTTCTTGACTGTCCCTCCCTACCAAGAGGACCAATTTGGTTCCTCCCTCTGTGGATTCCCAACTTGTCGCAAGGAGGCTATGGAAAACATCTGTTTTTATTTTGCTTCTGAGCTTCCCCCGCTGCCCTGACTCTTGGCTGTGGGATAGTATGGCACATAGTCCCAGCTTGCAGGTAGGCCCTTGACCAAAGCAAGGCTGATAAAATTCTTATTTGGAAGGACTGACCTGAAAACTGAAAGAGACACAGTTCCTCTCCTTTTGAGAATACAAATACTAAGACTAGTATCACTAGTGAATCACCTTGACCATTAGGTGAAGCTAGCTTCTCCCAAATGATGTTAATAGAAGGAAAATTAAGCTGAGCTACAGAGGGAAAAAATTGGTTTTGTTTAAACCCTTGATCCACCCCTACCTGAAGCCAGTGTACTCCTTGGTCTTTCTAGTGTTGTGAATCAAGAAATTCCCTTTTTCAGTTAAGTTAGCATGAGTTGGGTTTCTATCACTTGCAACCAAAGATATTTTAACTACACCCAAAACAAAGCTGACCCAATCACAGAAGGACCAAGCTGAGTGCCAAGTATTGCCTCACCTATATGTTGGGCACAGGTGTCACAATATTCTGCATACAAGGACTCGAAGCAGTGGCAACAGTAGGGCCTTCCCTCCTTCATGATGTAGCGCTGGCCACCCAGCACTGTCTCACACTCGAAGCAGCAAAAGTGTTTCATGTGCCAGTGCCGCCCCTCGGCTTCTGTGCATTCATCTGCAAAGATGATCTGGAGATGGGGAAGCCAAATGGTCAGTGTGTGAGACCCAGCCAGAAGAACATACTTTAAAGGAAGAAAGCTATGGGGGCCCTGAACTAGAAGGGTAAGAAAGCAGATCCCACTTATAAATAATTAAACAAAAATCCATATGTATATGTTTATTCTATATTTTGTCAGTTCCTATATGTGGATTTACCAAAAGCATAATTAAACATGATTTCTGGCCTGGCCAGTGATTAACTTAACCACATTTAATAAGAGAAAGAACATTATACCCTAGAGAATATAAGGCAGGATAAAAAACTGACAGCTCACAGGCACATTGGACATACATATCTGCTTCATTTGGCCTGTACAAATTTTTTTAATGGAAAATATCATATTAACACTTGAAATCCTGGTTTCTCTTTCAAAAACACAACATTTGTAATGCTCAGTGCACATTCCTACATGGAAATAATAAAATAGAGCTGAGAAGAGGGGCTGCTGCTTTTAAATGAGTGGCAAGTTCTCCAGTTTGTCATATTCTTCACCCTTCCCTATTGCCTTAAAATAAGTCACCTTCATTTACAATACCTGCCAGGCCCTCACAAGCTTTTGCATTTTCCCCCAAAAACGAATTTAAAATTTCAAAGCACAGATTTCAAAACTTACTATAAAGCTATAGTAATCAAGCCAGTGTGGCACTGGCATAAGGCTGGGCATATACATAAACAGGAATCCAGATTTAAACTCATACATATATGGTCAATTAATTGTTAAAAAGGGGGCCAAGACCATTCCATGGGGAAAAGAATAGTCTTCTCAACAAATGGAGCTGGTACAACAGGAAAGCCTCATGCAAAATAATGAATTCAAATCCCTACCTCACATCATACATAAAATTTAACTCAAAAGGGATAAAAGAGCTGTGGCAGAAAACAATAAAACTCTTAAAAGAAAACACAGGTGTAAATTTTTATGCCCTTGAAGTAGGCAATGGTTTCTTAGATATGATGCTAAAAGCATAAACAACAAAAAATAAAGTGAACTTCATCAAAATTAAAAACTTTATGCTTCAAAGGAGCATAAAGTTTTTAAGTGAACATATAGCTATAGAATGAGAGAAAATATTTGCCAATCATTGAGTAAGTGAAAATATAGCTATAGAATGAGAGAAAATATTTGCCAATCATCTATCTGATAAGGGACTAGTAGTATACAGAAGATATACAAATCACTCTTACAACTCAATAATAAAGAGAAAAATAGGCTGGGACAGTGGCTCATGCTTGTAATCCCAGAGCTTTGAGAGGCTGAGGTGGGCAGATCACATGAGGCCAGAAATTTGAGACCAGCCTCACCAACATGGTGAAGCTCCATCTCTATGAGAAATACAAAAATTAGCTAGGCATGGTGGTGCATGCCTATAATCCCAGCTACTCAGGACGCTCAGTCACGAGAATCGCTTGAACCTAGGAGGTGGAGGCTACAGTAAGCCAAGATTATGCCACTGCACTCCAGCCTCGGTGACAGAGTGAGACTGTCTCAAAAAAAAAAAAAAAAAAAAGAGAGAGACAGCCCAATTGATTAAAAAGGTAGTCAAAAAATTCAAATTAAAAACAATTTCAGACACTTCTCTGAAAAACAAGATATAAAAACATCAAATAAACACACGAAAAGATGCTGAACACTATTAGCTGTTGGGGAAATGTGAATCAAAACCTCAATATGATGTTACTTCATACCCATTATGATAATGATTATGGAAAAAAAAAACAGGTAGTAACAAGTATTAGTGAGAACGTGGAGAAATTGGAATCCTCATTCATTGATAGCAGGAATGTAAAATGTTATAATTGTTTTGGAAGACAATTTGGCATTCCCTCAAAAAGTTAACCTCTAATATTTATAAATTATCATATGACCCAGCAATTCCATTCCTGGGTATACCCTTAAGAGAACTAAAAATATGTGTACACAAAAATACTTGTACATAAATGTTCATTGTTTAGTGTAGCCAAAAAGCGAAAACAACTTAAATATCCATCAATTGATAAATGACTAGATAAAATGTGATATATATACACACAATTGAATGTTATTCAGCCATGAAAAGGAATGAAGTACTTGTATATACTACAATATGGATTAACATTGAAAACATGCTAAATAAAAGAGACCAGACTCGAAAGGTCACATAGTCTATGATTTCACTTACATAAAATATCCAGAACATGTAAATCCACTGAGACAGAGAATAGATTAGTAGTTGCCAGGGGCTAGGGAAAGGGGGAAATGAGGAGTGACTGCTACTGGACACAGAATTCTCTTTGGTTGATGAAAATGGTCTGGAATCATCAGTGATGGCTGCACAGCTTTGTGAATATACTAAAATCCACAGAATTATATACTTTAAAAGGGTGAACCTTAATGCTATGGAAATTATATCTCAATAAACAAAAATTTCAAAGTGTGTACTTCAATCATCATATTCTATTTGCCAGTAGACAACACAAAGTTGTATTCTGAGCACCTATTTCAGATGTGGAAACTGAGGCATGAAGGTCAAAAGGTGGCCTAGAACCACAGGGTTGGACCTGAATTTAGTTTTCCAGCTATCTTTCTAGAGGGTCTCTCCAGAACATCACTATTAGTGTCAGAATCCAAATTAGTTAAGTCTGATCAGCTTTCTCCTAGAAAGAGAGTCCCTGGTAGGTAGTTTGTAAGAAAGAAATACCCATGTAACAGTACGTTCTCTGGCTGAAACAGGGGAGTGTTACTCACCTCCCACACTGCTATTTACAGGGAAAGATAGACCCAAAAAACTCCTTTGCACAGGAGGAAACCTCTGACTAGGACTTTTACCCAAATGATTCCCATAAAAGTGCTCAGATTTAGAACATTCTTCTTTCTGCTCCCGACTTATAAAGCTAAACCAGGCTTTCTATTCTGTCAGCTTACACGATAGGGTGTGCTTCTAGTAGGGACAGAATGCCAGGCAGGGCCTTGCATTCTATCCTGATTTCTTACATACGGTACTTATCAGAGCATGGGGCATCCAGATGAAGTATCCATCTGCCTCCTGAATTTTCACTCAGAACTTTTATAAACTGTAGACAAATCAAATAATACTATCCATTTTCTTCTCTTTTCTAATAAACTTGCAGCACTGAATTTTGGAAAATAGAACAATTTTAAGATATAAGTCTTACTCCATCACTGATTATTCCATGAGATCAGGGTTAATATCTAAAGCTGCACAATGCATTTTTGTTTTGTTTTGTTTTTAGAGAACTGAAGTTACTTAGGGCCAGTTATATGTCACCTGGGGATCTTCACGGATATAGAAACTGCCTTCCCAACAGGAGGCTATGAGACCCTCCAGGCTCAGTAAAGTGGGTCACAACCCCAGACATTCTAGTAATAGGTGGGGCTTCTCTCCCTAAAAGGTTAATGCAAGAGAATGAAGTTGCCTATGGCTTTCTTGTGCAGAAAGCCAGAAGACTATGTGTTGGCTATGGTGTAACCAGGGCCTGATGGGCAGGTAAACCTGCTGGAGTTTGCTCTAACCTCATCACAGGCTGCACAGCGCGGCTTCAGGCACTCAGCGTGGTGCCTGCCACAGTATATCTTCCCATCTTGGTAAAAGTAGATCAGATCCACGAGGAGCTCATTGCAGACAGTGCACACGAAGCACGGCGGGTGCCAGCAAACGCCGTGGCCAGCCCGTGACGCAAACACGGCGATGTCTCCACCATTGATCTGGCCTCCACACTGCGAGGCAAACAGAAACATCAGTAGTCACACCAGCCCCCATCTTCCAGTGCTGTGCCTAAACGGTCAAGGACAACCGCCATTAGCTGGCTACTGAGTGCTTATGTTCAAAGCAGCCACTGGGCTTCCCGCTTTCCATAGGCAGCAGGGCGGGTTTTTCTTGTCCTCCCTGAGCTCTCCTTTCCTGAGGCCTACAAATATAAAGTCACTGGGAGAATGAGGAATCACAAAGATAGGAAGAAAAAGCTCTTTAGTACAATCATGTACAGGGGCTCTGCAGGCAAGAGGCAAACCCGCACAGAGGAAAGCCTCATTATCTTTTAGATACTTGAAACTCCATGCGGAGACACAGCCAGGTTTAACACCAGGAGGAGTGTCTGGGGAGCGGGGAGAGGGGAGGGTTGGAGGACGGGGCTGGGAGGGGGTGGGGCCTACACTTTTAGATGGGAGAAAGGGTGGGTACGTAATAGCATGCTCACTTTTAATGACTTTCTCCCTGTGCCTTTCAGGCATGCTTTTAACCTGCTTCCTCTCTTAACTTTTTACATAGTCTTGATTGACACAGTACCGCTTCTAAGGCCAAACTATGGAAAGGGTTTCTTCCTATCCCTTCCCTACTTTCTCACTTATTTTCTCAAGTTCCCTCTTGATCTTGAATGAAACAAGGCAGAATCACCGGCCACCTACGCTTACAGTGGGGGTGGGACAAAACAATGTGGTTTAAGGGCCTGCGAGGGAAGAACAAAGTGTGGAAATTGGGTCTAGGGAGATGCTCTTGCTGACCAGGTCATGGGCCATGAAGTTCACAGGTTGAGTCTAGTACGAGGGTCCATAAGAGTGGCTGAGTGGAGGGGACAATGTCTAAAAAGCAGAGAAGCTCCCTCCAAATCTTTCCCATGCCATGGGTTGAAGTGCATCTTAGAAAATGAAGTGAAGACCTCATAAATAGTCTCTGGGAGCTCATCCATGTGTGTGACTGGACGAAAGAAAGGCATCATGTTATCCTTACCTTCTGTGATAATGTTAGCAGAGCTAAAGCATGCATACATAGTCCTATTTAACCCTCTCAGAAGTCATCATTCATCCATTCTATAGATGACGAAACCAAGGAAAAGTATCACGGTCAAGATCATCTGGAGGAAACATGACTTACGAAACAACACTTACGAAAGCTCTTTCTGCCTCCGCACTCTTGGCACTATTCTACACAATACTTGGGACCTGCCCACAAAATGCCCAACCTTCCTTCTCCCTTAAGTGAACTTCGCTTGCCTGGTCCTGGGAGACTGATCTGAGAGTGGCAAGGATTCCAGCTTGCCTGGATTGATCACAGTGAATCTCACACCGCAACCATTGACCACCTGCACCTTAAAGGTGGGCTCCAGATATGCTTTCAAGAATGAAGATCCCATGGCCGAATCTCCAGTCAAGTCGCTCCCACGTCTTACATAACTGAACCTTCTCACTCTGCCCTTCTGAAATCTCAAAAAAGGGCCTCAAATGACATCTGCTTCCCTTGGGCAGCATCTCACCTCCTCTTCGTTGATCCAGTTAACATGTTTTCAGCACTCAAGGGGTCTATGCAGAGCTTAAAGAGTTAGATAGGAATGTTCAAAAAGCTGTAGGACTTAGAGAAGTGCCAAGAATGACAATCAGCACTGGAAAGCCTGTGGCAGCTGAGAGGCGGGGAAAGGTGGATTCCCACCCTGCAGTCTCTAAAACTCCTCTTCACCACACCCTGAGCACTCAGCAGGAGCAGAGGAGACAAGGAAATCCAGAATCTCAAGCTCAGTGAGGTCCCAGGGAGAATGCCTTTTCACTCCCCTGAACCCACTCTCATCTGTTCACAAACAGCCCCTGTCCACATGACTGGGAATGGCTTTATGCACTTCAATAAGGAACCCTCAAATCCTGGGAGAAGATCATTTACCTCCCCTTTAAATGGTTCTGGTTCTGGGATGATCCTGGGACGGAGGCTGACCCTGGCCTGGGTCAACTCCATTTTCTAAAGGTCTACTTTTAAAATATAAATCCATCGTGTCATTGCTCTGCTCAATCCTTCCAATGGCTCACCCGGAACTCTGACTTTATCTGCTTAATTCTCTCCCTTCACTCCCTCTGCCTCAGCCCATTGGCCAACTCACTCTTCCTTGAACATAAAAGACACCCTCCTGTCTCAGGGCCTCTGAGCTGGCCATTCCTTCTGCCTTATATTCCCTCTGCTCTAAAGTCTGCATGACTCACTCCCTCTTGCACATCTGGTGCACATCTTTGCTCAGATGTTCTAAGTGGGGTCTTCCCTCCCAACCTTCCTTAAAACTGCAGCCTCCCTACATATCCAGTACATCCAAGTCCCCTTCCTTGCTGTTTTTTTTTTTTCTATGTTGTTGATTATATTTATTGTCTGACTTCCTCCACTAGAATCCAACTCCTTAGAAGGGTAAGATAAAGCTTTCCCATGTTTTGTTCACTGCTGTATCTCAGGCACATAGCAGGCACTCGATAAAACAACTGTTGGAAGAATGAATGAGTAAAAGGATGCCAGAACAATGCATCTTCACTCCCCTGAATCCACGCTCACCTGTTCACAAATAGCTCCTGTCATGGTGACTGGGAAAGGCCTGACATTCCCGCGGCCCAAGTTTTCGCGTTTCCTCTGGCTGCTGAAAAGCTTAAGCTCCCTCTTCTCTTCCTCATCCAGGGAGTTGCAATATCGAACCTGAATACACACAGACAATAGCATGGAAGAAGTGACCCTTGCTCCTTAAGATTCCTGAAGCCCATGTCTGAGTTTTCTCGTTAAATGTGCTCTCATTTGGTTTTATAGCCCTCACCCGAACTTCAACCACAACAGCCTCGGAGAGATTTAAGGTGAGTCTCTACTAAGATTGCTGACAGCCAAAAGAGCTTACCAAAGGCTCTGAATTCTGGAGCCCAAGCCTTGGGCAGGCTAAATGTTCTGTGACTGCTGCTTATCCTGACTGCCTTACTCTGCTCACCATACTAAGATCAAATCACCTGGGGTGCCTCAGCTGCCAGGAAAGAGCTGAGAATTTCTTCTAAACTGTAGGTACGATACTTTCATCTCCATGTGCCCATGCAAGTGATCCCTGACATCAAGAATGACTCTAAGTAGGTGAGCCAAAAGTGGTGTCCATGTGCTCACAGCTTCCATTCTCCCGTTTCATTTTGGAAAAATGGGGAAACAAAGGTGCGAGCGTGAGGAGTTGGTCCAGGCATCTTTGGTGCTACACAGAAGTCTCTACATGTTTATCTGTGGAGAGGAGGGAACAGGTTGCCTGCTAGGCTTCAGTTGAGTTGACTTGCAAGAGGCATTTTCCTTCTTGTTAAACACAGAAACAGAATTAAGGGAGGAACATTAAAGATATTTGAATCCAGTACCTCCCCTTATTTATGCACACCTTGGGAATTGTGCTATATTCTTGTACTGTTATTTACGTAATGCTGTTTTTAATACTGACTCAGTTGTTTTTGAAACTTGGATGCATTTATTTCAAAAGAAAGTATATTATGACTATAAATGGAGAACTAATATCACCTGTAAAAAACAGAAGAAACCTAAATAAAATGGGAACAGAACCATGTTGTTAGATTCTAGCTGGCCACTTTGCTTGCAGGAAATCCTAAAACAGAGATCCCTGATGCTCCTGCTTAAAAGTGGAGGCCAGTGTGAGTTAGAGAGATATGAGACACTTGCTAGCACTAAATTGAAATTTCCTCCTTGATGATTCAACCACTCTATCACATGGAATGAAATACAATTTAAAAAACAATAACTCTCTCAATATGTGGTTTCATTTCATTTACTGCCATGTCCACATAACACTCAGGGTCATGCATATAACGCACTTTGGGGAACATGGTCCCAATCCCATCTCCTGTCATACTTTGGAGTAATCTGGACATCAGAAAGGTTAACTGAATTGCTCGGGTGATTTGTCATACAGATGGTTGGAGGGAAACCTTTGAACTAGGACTGTCACATCCTAATTTGAAAAGCAGTACAGCTGTGTATATCAAAATTATCTTATCTGTGCAAAAAAAAAAAAAGGTCAAATATTTACTTTAGAATCACAATCACCCTTTGTCCTTAAAAGGGACATTTCAAATAGGCTAAATCTGCCCATTGGGTCACACACACTTAGTTCCCACCAACAGGACGTTGTAATTTGAATGGTGTGTTTTTTCGTAAAAGCATAGTTAACCATAAACACAACAAAACACTAAAATCAGAGAGGAGCCAATCACTTCCCTCTATCAAATAAAAAGAGTAAAGAAAAAAAAGAAGTCTTCATGTAAATGTCCCAGAGAGAACTGCAGTGACCTGAACAGCCCAGAATATACGGTTACACCACTGACATTTTAGGGACATGCTTTCAAAGGAAAGCACACCCTTCCTGCTTGTAAAAACCTGCATTTTCACTTCCAAATTAGTTAACTGGGCATCAGGTTACAATGCTTGCTTTCAGCTTTAAAGGAAAACACATTGTTTATATTTGTTTTATGAAGTCTGAAATAAGCAGCAGGAAAGAGAATCATAGCTCTCTTTCTAGGGAATTACTTCAGTTTTAAAGTTTTTGTCCTGTTTACTCAAATGGATTTCTGAAGCTCTCAAATTATCCTCTTTTCTTCTCATGTGGGAAGATAAGACTGAAAAGCACTCACTCATTTCCCCTGGGATGGAGCTGCTGGGATCCAGCTCGTGGGTGGGAGGGTTGGTAGAAAGCTGGTGTCCAGCTCTCTAAAGGGGCCATTTCTCCTATCGATTTAAAATTACATTTTTATTTTAAATGCAGTCAGAGTCAAGTAGACAGGATTACTATCTTTAAAAACCAGATACCTGAAAATGAATTTCTAGCTTATAAACTGATTCCCTTCCAGCATGATGATCTTTTAAAATCATGTTTACAAATTTCTCTTTATGATCAGTCAGATTTCAAAGTAAGAAATGCCCACTTACAGTGCCATGTTTCTGGGTTCAGAAAAAAGGACAGTCTGCTAGTCTACGCTTTCAGGAGTACAAAGAACGACCTCGGCAAGTCAGACTTCACCATGACAAAACCACAGATGTTCAGAGCTACAAATCTGAACACGTAACTTCTCCTGCAGTGTAGTGTGGAAAACATGCACATTCATTTAATATGAAATGATGCTGAAAATTCAAGAGAGAGTCACAAAGTTTTTGTAGGGCTTGAAGTGGTCCCGGGGATCTCAATCATCTCTCCAACATACACAGGCAACCCATGTGGCATATTCTTCTTCAAGTAAGAAAACTTGGAATCATAGCTTTCAAATTTTAGTGCTTCCTGGTTACCCCCAAATAGCTAGTAGTGCCAGGCACAGAGGCCAATTCCGTTCATAATGAGATTCTGCTTTTTTAATCATACTCTCTAGAAGTAAACTGTTGGTCAGTTTATTTTGGCTCTAATTAAGGAAGCTAAAACCTAAACTAAGTTGCCAGAGTTCTTCTTTGGCTATCTCATTGATCACAGATTATAAAAAAGGTAACAATTCATAGAAAATCCTAAGAAAATTCTGCATAAGCCCCCTCTAGCCCCTTACCTCATTGTCATGTGGCGGCAGCTGGTGTAGTAGCTGCTTGATTCGCAGTTTCTCTCCAGGACTGTTGACATAAGGGACTTTCTCTTCTGGGAGACAGCTATAGTACTGGTGAACCTGAAGGACAGAACGCATACAGATGACTTGCCCGTTACTCAAACCACGTGCCTATTCCCACTTCCTGGGAAGATGATGCCCCCAGCAGGATGCAACTGACTTCTGAAGTCCTGACCCTTTATGAAAGTCAACAGCAGATGAGTTTCCTATGGTAAGCAGAGAAATTCATCCTTAAAGAAAGAGTCAGGCAAATCATCCATATCTGGGAATTTTCCCTCTCTCTGTGAGGGAAAAATAAAGCCAGTAAATTTTCCTAGAAACAGAGAATTCAGCAAACATGCTGGTGAACCAGAGTGTAGGGCTTTCTCGGCAGACTTCCCCGAGAGCTGGCTTTACCATTTTCTCTGTTAGTCTCCAGCATGTGACGTGCCTCCCTAGCCAAAGGGATATGTCAGCACCTGCCTCGGCAATGGAATCAAAGCCAGTCTTTGGCACTCGGCAAACCCCTAGGTACCTCAGCCTCCACCTACATTTAAGGCCCTCCAGGTTTCAAGCCTTTTGTAAGGCAGGCAGCAGCTGACTTCCATCAGAAATAGACTCACTAAATCTGGGATGCAGAGCGTGTAATTAAAAATTGTCATTAACATGAGGATTTTTGCACATCCTAGAACGTTCCTATTTACGACTGTTAGGACATATTCTTGTACTCTATGAGGCTCATTGAACCCTAACAACAACTGCGGAAAGCACCAAGCAGCTAATTTTGCCTGAGAAAAGAAAACAGACATTCTGCCATTCAGCCACATGCAAAACTAGGAAAAGAAAAAACTGGCTAATACAGAAGGTATGTCATTATATGGGAGAGGCACACACACACACACACAAAATCCCACAAACCCAGATGACATCATGGAAAATATTCTCAAGTATCTCTTATTTAGCAACATGATCACCTTTTACGAAACAAGGCATTCATTCAACAAATGGAGAAGACGGAAGACTGGGAGCTCTGAATTCATTGTATTTGGCCAGTCATGGTGGCTCACGCCTGTAATCCCAGCACCTTGGGAGGCTGAGACGGGTGGTTCACCTGAGGGCAGGAGTTTGGGATCAGCCTGGCCAACAAGGTGAAACCCTGTCTCTACTAAAAATACAAAAATTAGCCCAGCCTGGTGGTGCATGCCTATAATCCCAGCTACTCTGAAGGCTACGGAAGGAGAACTGCTTGAACCTGGGAGGCAGAATTTGCAGTGATCTGAAATCGTACCACTGCACTCCAGCCTGGGCTATAGAGTTAGACTTTGTCTCACAAAAACAAAACAAAACAAAAAAACCAACCAAATAAAAGAAAAACAAATTCATCATATTTGTTACATTCTACAAACTTGGTCTAATTCCTTTGCATTTAGGGATCTGTGGGTATGAACACATGTTTTGGGAATGCTGGGATGAACAGTTACAAAAGCTCTACTTTAATCTCCAGAAACTAAGTCATAAATGTTAAGAAGAAGGGGTAAAAAGGCTTTGTAATGATGAGGCCTTAAAAAATGTGAAAGCTATCTTTATTTTCATAACTAATGATGGTAACCATTCACCATCATGAGCCTATCATCCTTTTAATCAAATCCCAGAGGCAACTATAAAAAGAATTCTTGTCCTAGACTAGTTAGATCCCCAAAGGCAGGGGCTATATAGCCCCTCCCTATAGGCAGCTGGCAGAGAGCTATCTATGTGCAGGTACAGGAATGAATGGCTCTGGGTTCCAAAGGCACCTCACCAGTACTCTCTGAGAAGAAGCAAAAGCCCAGATCACTAGTTACTTTGGGATTAGAGGCTGGCAATTTGCCTATCAGAGACTGGCACAGCATTCCATCCTCAGAAGAGTCCCTGTGGCATATGCCTCATCAGACAAAGGCCAGGTATAAAAAAGCAGGCCTAGTCTTGTGTCTTGGAGAATGGGCTTTGACTCCCAAGTCAGAAGATAGCTTGTAGAAAGGCCTGGTTCCAACACTACTTTGTCATTCTCACAATTCCCACTGTCGTTACAGAACATTAGGGAGAATTGCTAATATGAGATAAATTACTGTGGATGCTTGAAAATGCAGAGTCTAGTTGCAGTTCCACTGACCCTCCTCTTAATCACCTCTACTCATACACTCCCTGTCCATTGCCTAGAGCAGAGTCAGGCCTGAGAGCCCTTCTGAACCGGTACTTTGAACCAAGCCCTTTCTGATACTAAGGCTGGCCCAAGTTGGAATTTTCCTTGCACCCTCTACAGCATGGCTGGTGGATTTGAACCCTGAGTCAAGGCTCTGTTGTTTCCTCTCTCTGGGTTCCTGAGTAAGTTATGTGGCTGTTCAAAATACTCATCATAAGAGTGTGATGATTAAATGAGTGTAGGCAAAGCATGTGGCTCTCAGCGACAATAAATAACATGAACACATGACAATAGTTGCACTATCAAGCCTGGCCTACTCAAAATGGAACAATCCAGATGCTTCTTGGACAAGGTCTTGCTCTGCCACCCAGGCTGGAGTGCAGTGGAGCAGTCATGGCTCCCTGTAGCCTTGACCTCCTGAGCTTAAGCGATCTTCCCACCTCAGACTAGCTAGAACTACTGGTACATGCCACATGCCTGGCTAATTTTTAAAATTTTTTTGTAGAGGCAGGGTCTTGCTATGTTGACCAGGCTGATCTCGAACTCCTGGGCTCAAATGAGTCTCCTGCCTTGGCCTTCCAAAGTGCTGGGATTACTGGTGTGAGCCACTGCATCAGGCCCACTTTTGGATGTGTAGCAACATTGCTGGCTTGTAGAGTGAGACCAAACCCTGAAGCCACTTAGATTAGTCAAAGCAAGAAAAATAGACTGCAAGGAATACAGGGGGAAAATGGCAAATTGTTATAAAGGTGTGCTATTTTTTTTTTTTGAGAAACCTTGCCATGTATATAATAGGGTCTCATGAGGAAAGAGATGTGCCACTGGAAGGTTACCATACCAAGTTTCTATTCTCTCTGAACCCAGTGTCCTCTTATCTCTGCTCTCTTCCTGCAGATCTGCTTCGCACCTTCTGAAAGGTTAGGGTTTCCCAAAGCACTTGAGTTTGCACAGCATCAGTTCAACAGCCTGCCTTAGAGTGACTTGCTTTTCTCAATTCCAAATTCCCCAGAGAAGGTTCCCGATGACCTCGTCTTAGGCAGCATCCACATTCAGAAATGAGATTAAAGACATTCAAAATACGTTGAAGACTGGAGAATCAATGAACCCCAATGTAACATGATTGAGTGAAGGTGGAGAGAGAGAACTCTGGAGAAACTTAGGAATAAATAAGTTCCTTGGTGTGCTGAGATCCATCCTAAAGACTGAATTCTGAAGTGAACAGAGGCAGTGACTACTCTTTGGGAACACAGCTCTATCTTTCCTGGACATCTTTTGTCACCTTTTATAATTCAAGCCTACTGATAACTACTCAAAATTATTCCAGTAATTCCTCAAATATAGAATGTGCTAGAATATCTTCTCACAAGACAACTAAGAATTTGATGGGTGACTTAAGAACTTACCTACGTAGCAAGATGCCCCATTTCTAAAATAAATCAGTTAATATTAATTAAAGCCTACCAAATCACTCCCATGCCACATGGTAGGTGATGTGGCTTGCTCTGAGGAAGGAGAATAAGTTAGTCCTTTCAGGACTTCCAATCCTCTTCAAAGGCCATAGAAGTCCAGGTAAAAAATGCATTCCTCTAATGTTAGCTTTGCATCTCCTCCTGGTGTTTAGATGCTGGACTTTCCAAGGTTTCATCAAGCAAAGAGGATTAACAGATGGCTGGGAGTGAGGGAGAAACAGCTCTCCTGAATTCTCTGGCTGGATACAGGAATGCTGCCTGCATTTTCCTCTAGCATCCTCCACAATAAAACTACTGCATAGCCCAAAACAAACACCAAGTGAACCAAGGGTAATGGGAAAATACTGAGTATACTTTCTGGCAATACAAAAATTAAATTTGGCACAATCCCTGAAAATCCTGCAGATTGTTCATTTTAGTCCAAACATGTTTCACTTGTTCATTTTTTTGGAGTAAATAAGCAAATCCAATAGAACTTTGTCAGTGATGATCATTACCAAGCTATTACCCATTATGCTGATAACCGTATTTTTCATCCTGTGTGTATTGAGCATGTTTCTTCAAAAGCCCGTCTGTTGAATGTGCTAGAAACTCTGTTCCATTTAGATTTTCCCAGATAAAGGTGTTCTGTGATCCCACCCTGGCTCTACCTTTCCCCTAAACAAAAGCATTTTGAACACAATAAACTGGCTTATGAAAATGAAATCACTGAAGGCTTTTATTTAAGGTGTAACTCTGCAACAGGAAAGGTTTGGCAGCAACTTCAGTGTGTGTCAGACAGATCGAAAACGCTTTAGTCAGTGCGCAAATAAAGTCTACAAAGCAAAGCCTCGCCCAGCTGGAAAGATGAGGCGTGTTGGAAGGAACTGCACATTTGATAGCATTTCTGCCTGGGCAGAAAGATGGGAGCTGAAGAATCAATGACTCTGAATTTGGGAGAAAAGTGTACTAAAAGCAAGCTGATTTTTTAAGAAAGAAGTGTGCAAAACACTTTATTTAGAGCAATGGTTCTCAAACTATAGCTTGCATCAGAATCACCTGGAAGGCTTGTTAAAAGAGAGATTTCTAATTTAGCAGGCGTGGGGTGGGGACCTATAATTTGCATTTCTAACTCCTTTTCAGGTCCTGCTGTTAGTCCAGGGACCACACTTTGAGTTTTAGAGCTGTCTACTGTTTTCCATCAATAATCAACCTTATGCAGTTACCAGGCCAATAGTAGGATTCCCATTTTCTTCAAGAAATCTAGGAAGCCCAGAAAAGGAGAGAGAATTTGTTGGACCTTACCCGATTTTTTTTTTTTTTTTTTTTTTTTGAGACAGAGTCTTACTCTATCACCAGGCTGTAGTGCAGTGGCGCGATCACGGCTCACTGCAACTTTCGTTTTCTGGTTTCAAGCAATTCTCCTGCCTCAGCCTCCCCAGTAGCTGGGACGACAGGCAGGCACCACCACACCTGGCTAATTTTTTGTACTTTTAGTAAAGACGAGGTTTCACCATGTTGGCCAGGATGGTCTCGATCTCTTGACCTGGTGATCTGCCCGCCTCGGCCTTCCAAAGTGCTGGGATTACAGGCGTGAGCCACCGCCCCAGGCCAACCTCACCCAATTTTTCAGGTGTCTCCTTCCATATCTAGATACATGATTCAGCAGGGGATTCCACCAGCTCTGGCAAGAATGAGAAATCCTAAGGGCAAAAGTGCTCACATTTTTGGGTGGCAACATTTTCCATATCAAAAGCATCCTTATTTTTTTAGAGCAGGAACCCACAAAGAAGAAGTTAGACTTTCTTGACCGATTTCAGAATCAATTGTTCTTCACCATCTAGATGGGGAGGGGAGTCCAATCTTTTGGCTTCCCTGAGCCACACTGGAAGAAGAACTGTCTTGGGTCACACATAAACTACACTAACATTAATGATAGCTGCTGAGCTTTAAAAAAAATCCCCCCAAAAATCTCATGATGTTTTAAGAAAGTTTATGAATTTGTATTGGGCTGCATTCAAAGCTGTCCCGGGTTGAATGGGGCCTATGGAGCACAGGTTGGACAAGCCTGATCTGAATGAAGGAAGGGGTCAAAGAACTGTTGACTTTTTGAGTGACCCTAAGGCTTGAAGTGTTTTAATATACGGTATTTCACAAACTTTTCGCATACCATGGAGGTGGGTATTTCATACTCAACAGACTGAATATCACATAGTTAAAAAGTGACAGAGCCACCTCTGAGCTCGACTTCCCCATCCTCTCCTTCCGTTCTCCTTTATCAAGAACTAAAGAGACTGAAGACACTGGCAGATGGATGGGAAAGAAGGAAGAAAAAACCAAACCATACCCAGACACAGTAGATTCCCAATAGGTCTGCATGGCTGACCACAGAAACAACGAACACATTTTCCTTTGGTATTCTCCAGGACATAAGCAACACACATTTCCCAAATAAAGCCAAAATGAACTGGCAATAAGTGAAAAATCTTCTCCAAATTACACAGTCTTTCCACAACACCATGGCATGATGGTAATAAGGGAGTTTTGGCAGAGAAGGTTTCCCACCTATATCCATTTTTTTTCTTCCTTAACAAGAATACCTCCATTTTACCGACAGCATCAATATACTCAGCTAAGAATGATATTTCTGTACCTCCTTCGTGGCTACATATGGCCATATATATTCTGTCCAATGACATGGAAGGGTGTGACTTCTGGGAGAGCTCTTTTAAAGTAGGCCAGGCAATTGTTAGCCAGGACCTTTTTTTTTGCCCATTCCCCCATCTTTCACCTTCTTGTTGAGAATGTAAACATAATGGTTAGAGGTCCAGCAGCCATCTTGTGCCATGAAGTAACCTTACAAATGGGAATGGAAGCTGTAACCTGAGGATAGGACAGAAAGTTATGAGCCTGAAATCTAAAAAGTTTCTTTTATTTTTGTACTATGGAGCCACCAGACCAACCTTGGATTGCCTCTTTATGAACATCTTTTATGAGTGAGAGAAATAAACTGTTTCTTTGTATACAGTCTCTGTTGCTAGGAATGAATGCAATTCCTAAATGATACAGCAGTGGTTTTCAAACAGTAGCATACTTTACAATCATCTGAAGCCTTTATTAAAGATGACTGCCATTTTCATCCCTCTGGGCTGAAAAGGAGGCCAGAACTGTGCACTCTTAACAAACACCTCACACCACACCAGGAAAAACACTAGTTTAAGGAAAAGGCAAACACAACCACAAAGTAAAGGCCAACCCTCCTGAAGTGTAATCTCAGATATGAGCTGACACATTCAGAAGGTTTTATGAAAATCCAACTTAACCCAGGGACTAATTCGAATACTGGGCCTTTATTTCATGATTCCCCCTCACCTGCAGTTTGAGAAGCTTGGAATCTTGTTTAATCTACCTCAATTTGGAGAGGTAATATCTAAAATGCACCTGAGCATCTCAGAAGGCAGGTTGTACAGAGAAAGGAAAGACGTTGCCTGAATTTGCTGCATGTGGTGGTTTTTAAAAAAGTACACAGTGGTTCCCAAATGGGGACCTGGGGGACCATCAGGTAGCATTACAGCTGTGAGCAAATAGGGATGGGCTGCTCGTGAGGGCCCCTGTGTTCATTTTGCCCCTATTTGCCAGAATTTCATTACCCAAGCAATAGGAGAAAAGTGCCATTAAGTGGCATTTAAGAGGTGAAATTGTACCAAGTTTGGCTCCTTCCCTTTTCTCCTGGAGACCCACATTATAATTTTAATTGGTTTACTCAGGAAGCAATTTAGAAAACAACAGTCTAATGCCTAATGCCTAAACAGTGTCTCCATCATGTTAAACTCCCCTAGGATTAGGATCAAAATCAGAAATAAAAGCTCATTTGCAGTATTTTCAAAGAAGAATCTTTCAAAGACGCCTTTCTTTTGTTCATACTTGATGTCTAATTCAACAGCAATTCTTGTTGGATGTAAGTTCAAAACATATCCAGAATCCAGTCATTTTCTACCACCCCTGCACGACTAGTCTAGCCATGACTAAGTGCTCATCTGAGCTATTTCTGCGGCCACTTCTGGACCCAGCTTTCATCTTTGTCCCTCTGCAGTCGAGTCTCCATTCAGCAGCAATAACAACTCTATTGGAATATAAACCAGGGTGTGTCACTGCTCTGCTCAAAACCCTGGATGGTCTGGGTGCAGTGGCTCATGCCTGTAATCCCAGCACATTGGGAGGTTGAGGCAGGGTGATTGCTTGAGCCCAGCAATTCGAGACTGGCCTGGGAAACATACGTACACCATGCCTCTGCAAACATTAAAAAAAAAAAAGAGCCAGGCTGTGGTGGTGCACACGTGTGGTCCCAGCTACTATGGAGGCTGAGCTGGGAGGATCGCTTGAGCCTGGGAGGTTGAGACTGCAGTGAGTGGCAATTGCGCCACTGCACTCCAGCCTGGGTTAACAGAGATTCTATCTCAAAAACAACCCCCCACCAAAACTCAAAACCCGAAAAAACAACCTTGGACGATCTCCCACACCTCTATGATGCAAAGCCAGTCTTCACTGTAACACTATGACCCTGCCTCCTTATAATCTGGCTGACTGTGTCTTTTACCATATTCCTTTTGATCAGATCTTTTGCTCACAATGACCTCCTTGCTGTTCGTTTCAGCTTATGGCCTTTACACCGGCCATTCCCTCTGCCTGAAAGGTTCTTCCCCCAGGTATTTACATGGTGTCATCCTCTTTTCTTCCAGTCTTTGCTCAGTGGTCACCTTGGTTGCCTTCCCTGACTATCCTAATAAATTAGCACCTCTATCCCGTATTCTCCAGCCCATTGCTTCTCAACTGGGGGTAACAATACCCTCCAAGAGATATTTGACAACATCTATATCTACAGACATTTTTTGTTATTTCAACTTGGAGAGGGGACTGCTATTGGCATATATAGTGGGTAGAGGCCACGGACTCTGATAAACTTCCTACAATGCCTGGATCAGCCCCCACAGCAAATGATGATCCCCGTCAAAATGCCAACACTGCTAAAACTGTCAAACTCTTAATCTGCTTTTTGTCAAAGAACTTATGAGTGCTGACAAATGATCTATTGGTTCATTGTCTTTCTCTTCCCTCTAGAATGTGAGTACTTGGGGCTGTGTTTGCTGTATACCCCCAGAAGAGGGTCTGGCATGTACTAGGTACTCAGTAAGTGTTTGTTGAATGGATGCATGCTGTATTCAAGCCTTATCTTTCCAGCGGCCTGGCTTATTAGAGGATCTAGACGAACACATAGAGCAAGAGAATACACAAGTGAGGTTTCAAGAGGAACCAGAGTAAAACTCATTAAGCTTCTCTTTCATTTTATCAAAGCACTTGCTTTTTCACCAAAGATTAGTGCTGTGGGTGGGTGGAGGAGATGCTAAGTGAACGATGTATGGAATAACTGTCAAGGTACTGTTTATTGCAGAGGAAGTGGCAAAAGCAACACCCATTTGTATTTGAAGCCAGAGAATTTCTTTCAAGTTGAGTTAACTTTGTTTGAACAAATTAAGGAAAATAATTATGTTATGCCCTAAGCCGGTACTATAATACAAAATCACATGAGTTGCTTTGCTTCTGTGCCTGTTAGCTCTCACGTGCCCACTCTTTCCAATCCTGTTAGTTTATTATTTTATTTAGAATATTAAACTTCAATGTTTAGTCAGAAAATACTTTCCATTTAGTGTGGAGCATTATCTGACATTCATTTTATCTTGTCTTAAAGAAAAGGTTGCAGAAATGGAAGAACTTGGGGTTTGAACATTTTCTACTTAAGCTACACTTAAATTTAACACTCCCTCACCCGATTTTACCAAAACATCCTTTGCAGATTGTGTACACATTTGCATATATGCCTATTAAAAATTCCCCCAACAGTTGTTTACTTTTTTTGACAACAGTTTTTTCAGGATTGCCTTTTATTAAAAAAACAGGATGGCAGTTTCCTATAGGGGTTATGTGTTTGGACTCTGGAGTCAGATTGTTTGGGTTCAAATACTGGATCTAACACCATCTGCATGTAGTTGGGCAAGTTATTTTATCTCTTGTAGAAAGTTAATATCTCCATCTGTAAAATGAGGACAATAATATCTATCTTGAAGCATTAATAAGAGGCTCAAATGATATCGTGTACCTAGCACAGAGAGAGGCACAGGCTGAAGGCTCTATATTTCTTGGCTTTGAAGCCATCTAATTCATAATTCATAAATGTCTATGTTTTAAACAGAATTGTATACCTGCTGTGATTCACATATCAAATCCCTAACCCCTATATGTGACTATCGTTGCAGATAGGGCCTTATGGAGGTAATTAAGGTTAAATGAGGTCATAAGGCTGGGGCCTATTCAATAAGACTGGGGTCCTTGTAAAAAGAGGAAGAGAGGAAGAGAAAACCAGCAGCATGCACAGAGAAAAGGCCATCTGCAAGCCAGGAAGAAAAGCCTCACCAGAAATCAACGTTGCTGACACCTTGATCTTGAGCTTTTGGACTCCAGAACTGTGAGAAAATAAATTTCTGTTATTTAAGTCACCTAGTCTGTGGTATTCTTGTCTGTTATCTGTGACACATAAGCCTAAGGAACTGTTGAGTGCTTGTGGGGAAAGAACACACATGAATGAGAAACTACCCCTAAGTGGAAAGAAGTTCTATTTGGCAGAGGGTATAAGGCAGGTATAAGTCAGGTACTGATTTGCAGCATTTGCCAATTTCCATAGGGTATGTGATCCCAATATGATCCACATTCAAGTTACCAATGTGATGCCATTGGATGTGGAATTGGGAAGAGATACACATACCATACAATCACACAGTACTCCCACCATACAGATATATAGGCAAAACAATCTCAAGAGCATAGATAATAGTGGCATATGATAAAGAAATTAGGAAGTGATGAATTTCAAGTATTTATCATCTTTAAAAAGTATAATGTATTTAACTGTAAGTTTATATAACTAAATTTTCATAATGGCTATATTTAACAACTGATTTACAAAATTCCTGAAAACTGACCAAATGGCTCTTGCAAGGCAGAATGAGGCTGGCTGTAGCACATCACTGTCAGAGGCTTAAATGGTCAGTATCCTTGGCAAATTCTCTTTTAAAAAGTAAAAAGAGCAGTAGAAGAGCTGTAAAGGAGATTAAACAGCTAAAGAGCACTTCAAAGAGTATGACAACAACTTATCTGTTGCCCAACTCTGTCTGCCTTCAATAGTCCCAGCAAATCACACATTAAGCCAAGTTGTCTATCTCAGCTGACACATACTTCAGAGTAGTTACAGCTCTTCTGTCTCCAGTCTTTCCCAAATCCCCAGAATTTTGCCCTTTCTCTATACTACCATTTTCTTTTCTCCCTTCCTGTTTTCTTTCTAAACTCCCAGGCATACTACAGAACCGATGAACACTCACAATTATTTATGTATTGGCAGGTGTTTTGTTTTCTCAAAGTAAAGACAATGTGAGTTAAACATAGTGTAGTTCCTCATGAAGAAGAAAAACAACAACAAAAACCCTGCCAAAATCTTAATAAAACTCATTTTTTTATGCTAGCATGTTGTTATCAAACTGTGTTCTGGTAGGTCAGTGGTTCTTAATAGAGAAAAAAAGATTCTCCACTTTTGGGATAGCTACTCCAGTATCAACTAATATTTACCTACTGTGTAGGAGAAAGAAAGTGCATTTGATGTTTAATGTTTGAGTCCTAACCGTGACAAATTCTAAGTGTGCAACTTTGGCCAAGTTATCTACCTTCTCTGGGCTTCAGTGTCCTTATCTCTAGGACTAGACTAATTGTATTCATCTCATAGAGTTATTGTGAGGATTGAAAGTGAGGAAAATGTGGCTCCTGCATGCATTGAAGATGGCGGCTGTTGTGGGAAGGTTGCTCGTGGCTCTAGTTGCCTGAAATGTGCACACCATCCCGTCTCTGTAGTCCTTAGGCCTGTGGCTTCTGAGGAAAAATAAACATACTGTGGTCTGGTTCTGGTCGAGCAGAGTTCGCCTTTGGCACCAGTTGCTCATACCATGCACTTGCTGTCACTCAATTTTAAAGGTACAGCCTTTGTCAATGGAGAGGTCAAAGACTGATGCCTTGATGATTATAAGGGGGAAATATTTGGTGCTTTTCTTCTATCCTTTGGATTTCACCTTGTGTGTCCACAACAATTTCTTGCTTTTAGTGATAAAGACAATGAACTTTACAACGTGAACTGTGAAGTTGTTGCAGACTCAGTGGATTCCCACTTTAGCCAACTCGCCTGGATAAATATACAAAGAAAGAAAGGTGATTTGGGCCACATGAACATTACACTTTTGTCAGATTTAACTAAACACAATTCCCAAGACTACACTGTGCTATTAGAAGGTCGTTGTCTTGCACTAAGAGGAGTCTTCATAATTGACCCCCATGAAGTTATTAAGCATTTGAGTGTCAATGACCCACCAGTAGGCTAAAGCATGAAAGAGACCCTCTGCTTGGTGAAGGCATTACAGTTTGTAAAAAACCCATGAAGAAGTTTGCCCAGCAAACTGGACACTGAAGTCTCCTACAATCAAGCCAAATCCAACTCTTTCCAAAGAATATTTTGAGAAGGTAAATCAGTAGATCACCTCATGTGTATCTACACCTTCTCACCCCAGAGAGGAACCCCAGTTGGAACCCAATTTTAGCATTTCAAAGATGATTATTTGTAGAAGGCAAGGAATCTATTATGTGTGTATTCATAAATATTACTCTAAATGTTTTGTTTTTGTAATACTGGCTAACATTTTTAAAACACGGTTAGTTGCTAGTATAAGGAGTCCTTTATTGAAAATATCTTGATGGCTAGCTAGTTTCTATAGAACACTAGTTAACCTATTTCTCAGATCATGTCTTCAATGAGAATACTCTTCTTGAGCCTTACTTGAATCTTTGTCTACACCAAAGTAGTACAACAAGCATCGAAAGCTTCTGATCAAGGGTCTCGAAATTTTCTTCTTGAATTTTTTTTTATGAAACTGAATTATTTTAAGTCAACAAAGATCACAGCTTTAAGTTCCCTTAGATTCATAGTTTAGCCATTTTTTTCATTACATCTATACACATTTCTAGATATTGATTGGTGTAATTGATTATATAGGAAATTTAACACATCCAGGGATTGCATTTTGAATTATTACAATTATTTTCTTTGCTGAAGTGTTCAACATAATAAAATAACCTGCAGGTTATAGATTGCATATAGTCATAAATCCCCCAAAGGCCTATATTATGCCACAGAGACACAGACAGGAAGGAAGCTTTGGTGTGGATGAGCTAGATTATACGATAATGTCTCAAACACCACCAAAATAACACTAGTTTCATACTGCAGTGTTTTTTAATCAAAATTTTTATTGTGATATATATAATGGTTAAAATGGCAAATCTTATACCACATAAATAATAATTCTCCATTTCTCCTCCCCTCAGCCCCTGGTAACCTCTAATTTACTGTCTGTCTCTATGAATGTGCCTAGTCTAGATACTTCATATACGTGGAATCATGCAACATTCGTCCTTTGCGTCTGCTTATTTTACCTAGTGTAATGTTTCCAAGGCTAATTTCTGTTGTAGCTTGTATCAGAACTTTGCTTGCAGCTACTATTTCATTGCATGTATATACCACATTTTGTTTATCCGTTTTATCTGTTGATGGAACTTGGGTTGTTTTTACCTTTTGACTACTGAGAATAACGCTTCAGTGAACATTGGTGTACAATTATGTTTGAGTCTCTGCTTTCAATTATATTGCATATATACCTAGGAGTGAAATTGCTGGATGATATAGTAATTCTGTTTACCTTTTAGAGGAAATGCTAAACAGTGTTCCAAGTTGGCTGCATCATTTTATATTCCCACCAGCGATAAACAGAAATTCCAGTTTCTCCACATCCTTACCGACATTTATCTTCCAATTGTTAAAACTATAACCATCTTCATAGGTGTGAAGTAGTATCTCATTGTGGTTTTGACTGGCATTATATTAACGACTAATGATGTCTGACATATTTTCATGTGCTTATCAGCCAACTGTATATAACCTTTGGAGAAACGTTTACTGAAGTCCTTTGGTCATCTTTTAATTGAGTTGTCTTTTCGTTGAACTGTAGGGGTTCTTTATGTATTCTGTATCTTAAACCCTTACCTATACCATGGTTTTTTTTTTTCTGTCTCACACTGTATCCTCCTATAGGTAGGCAGAGACCCAGGTGATGGGGGCTCCATATGGAGATAAGCCTCCATGAAGATGGCAGCAGAGAAAAGGAAGGTTGGAGCTGAACACTGGCAGTGAAAAGCTTTTTCCTGGATACAATGCATCTCAGTTCTGTTCACATTTCATTGGTGAAAGCAAGTCTTAAGGACATGCCTAACTTTAAAGGGACTGAGAAAGCACATTCCCCCTTTGTGCCTGGAAGAAGAGGGAACCAACCTTTTGTAAATAGCCTTAATCCCTGCCACAGCAGGGAAAGAATGGAGGACTATGTGAGCAGGATATTACATTTTGCAAAGGTAAATACAAGTGATTCTCCCTATTCATGGCAGTTATGTGCTACGAAGTCAAAGCATTGAATTTCTGAATACTGAACATTCCTCCTAGGAGAAATATGGGGCTAGGATCCTGTGAGCCTCTGGTCCCAACATTGTTAACCAATTAATCCATGACCTTGTTTCATGTGTGTTTCTGTTTAAGGGCAACTTACTTAATATATATTGTTGATTCATTAATATTGAACTCATGGCCAACAGCACTGTAACTCATGCCTGAAGATTATCTAACATACATATTTTGTCTATAAAGCACATCACAGCCTTCTTGCTTTTAGAAACACTAGATGGCAATTCACTATGCTTAGGGCTATTTTAAACAGTGAAATCACCAACAAAAAGCATAAGATGCAAAAATGTGGCCCTAAATAGACTACTTGTTTATTCAGTTTGTGCGCTGGAGTAAGAAGGCATAGAATTAGCTATTCTACCTCAGCTGGTCATGTATATACTGGGTAACTCAAATTTTTTTATCCCTCTGTGTATGCCTGTTAATGACTATGAATGCTGCAAGTATTGATTTCGAGATTATAAGTAAAGTCTGCAAATGATGATGAAAGTACTCCTGCAAGTATTGATTTTGGGGTTAAAAATAAATTTTGGCAAGTAGGCACATTTGCAAATACAAAATCATGAAAAATGGGGATCAACGAAATTATAAACTATTTGACTGCTGAAGAGTAAAGGGCTGAGCCAAGATTTAAATTTAGGTCTGACTTCAAAGCTCATTTTCTATCCATTTCACCCCGCTGTCTCCACAAACTAGTCAAAGGATTACACTCTGTCCTATGTGTTAGATGAAGCAATGAGCAGTGTAGTCACAGTTCAGTCTTTGAGCTTGCAATTTCTGATAAAACCTTAAATACTAAATAGGCCAGAGTGGCTGCTTAATCATGAAAGCCACATGGATCAGTTTGAACTCCGAAGAAGGCAAAAATCAACTGCATTATTGAGTAATGTGCATACTTTGAATGCTTTGAATGTTATGTGCATATGTTATAATAATGAGGATTATGGGAACTAACTCAGGCCTGGTGAATTTTTTCCCCCTTGGGTATGTGCAAGAGAAGTTAATGTGCCCAGTTTCATCCCCAACAAAGGAAAGGTTATATGGTCCTTGAAGGGACTGCTCCAATTCCTGAGAGCTATTTTATGTATGTAGGTGTTTATTTATTTTGTGGTAATATATACAGAATATAAAATTTATCATTTTTACCATTTTCAGCAGCATTAAATACATTCACATTGTTATGCAACTACTACCACTGTCCATCTCCAGAACTTCTTCCATCTTCCTATACTAAAACTCTGTACTCATTAACCACTTACTTCCCATTCTCCTCCCCCTCAGCCCTTGGAAACCACTATTTTCCTTTCTGTATTCTATGAACTGGACAATTTGAGAGTGATTTTTTTTTTTGAGATAGAGTCTCTTTCTGTCACTCAGGCTGGAGTGCAGTGGCACTATCTCTGCTCACTGCAACATCTACCTCCCAGGTTCAAGTTATTCTCCTGCTTCAGCCTCCTGAGTAGCTGGGATTACAGTCATGTGCCACCATGCCCAGCTAATTTTTGGTAGAGATGGGGTTTCACCACGTTGGCCAGGCTGGTCTCAAACTCCTGACCTCAGGTGATCTGCCCATGCTGGCCTCCCAAAATGCTGGGATTACAGGCGTGAGCCACCATGCCCAGCCAAGTGTGATTTTTATTACGTGTTGGGACCAAATGTTATTCTGTGGTAAACTTCTCTGAAATTATGGTGAAATCAGTGGGATAAAAAAAATGAGTCAGATAATGTTTCTATACATTTAAGTCCTTTCGTAAGCAACTTTCCTTCTGTTTTTAATAAGACAATTAAGGATCATAGGGAAGATGCTGGCCCCAGCCATTAGAATCTATAACAAATGAAAAGATCTAGGAACTCAGTTGTGTGTAGAATTTCCACTGAGAAGAACTAGAAAATAAATCACCACTGATAAATGGGCAAGTTATAGCTTCTGAATTATAGGCCATTCACTTTATTATATTTTACAGATCATGGAATTCCCTTTAAACAGTACCTCTTCCTAGCTCATGACAGAGTCTCCTGATTGCTCTACAAGTGGCATGAGAAGCAACTAAAGGTGTTAGCCAACAAAGAGACAAGCACTCAGTATCAATGAGGCTCAGATTTGAATAAGCAATTCTGACAGGCACCCTTCCGCATTCCCACAGTCCTGACATCCACTCTAAAACAACGCTCATCCTCATACTATTACAGGCTTCATCCAAAACCAGAGATACTGTTAGTTGGTTAGCCAACAACAGTGCCCTACTCTATTAGTGCCCTTTAGTTTTGATTTTCTATTATAATTATCTCTTTCTCTTTGTTGCCTATAGAATGCTTTACCCTTGTTTTGGTTATCCTACTGACAGCTCTTCTAGACCTTTTGTGAAACTAGGTAGAAAATTGATTGAAAAAAAAAATCTTAACTTTCCTACCACATGTTTAGGAAGTAACCTTTGAAAATGGGAGTTTCAGAAACCGTTGTTATGTGTTAAGTGAAGGGAGCAAAGACGAGTGAAAAATAACAGGCATAAAATGATCTTAAAATTCTTAGTATTCATAAGATTTTGTTTTAAAGAGAAAGTATCCAAATTATATTTTACTTTGGCTTGAGTGAATGTAAACTCAAGGTCTGGTGAATTGGTTCAGAAGTATATCGAGATGTAGGCTACTCAAGATGGGAAGAAAAATCTTTCGTGGGTAATCTAAGATGTGGTACCAAAGAGTACGTCACAGAAGATCACTATCATATTAAGAAGGAAGACAGAAACACTGAATAAGTGGAGCTTTGTTAAAAGTGAATGAGGGAGGAAAACGAAACATCAAGTATAGCAAGTGCAAAGGCATGAGGCAGGAAGAAGCTTGGGGTTCCCGAAGAGTGGCCCTATGGTTTGAATGTGTCCCCCAGATTCATGTATGGGAAACTTAATACCCAGTTCAACAATGCTGGGAGATCAGGCCTTTTGGAAGTTGCTTGGAATTTGATGACTCTACTCTCATGAATAGAGTAATGCTGCCATGAGAGGATTTGTAATCTTAGCAATTTGGGAGGACAAGGTGGGAAGATCCTTTAAGTCCAGGAGTTAGAGACCAGCCTGGGGCAACATGGTGAAACCCTGTCTCTACAAAAAATTAGCTGGGAGTGGTTGTGTTTATCTACAGTCTCAGCTACCTGGGAGGCTGAGGTGGGAGGATCACCTGAGTGCAGGGAGGTTGAAGCTGCAGTGAGCTGTGATTGGACCACTGCACTCTGGCCTGGGTGACAGAGTGAAACCTTGTTTTAAAAAAAAAAAAAAAAGGACTTGCTGGGGTGAGTTCATCTCCTCTGCTCTTCTGCCATGTGAGACATAGCATTCATTACCTCTCTTGCCCTTCCACCTTTCAGCACATGAAGATGCAGCAAGAAAGCCCTCACCAGATGCTGGTGACTTGATCCTGGATGTCCCAGCCTCTGGAATTGTGAGAGAATAAATTTCTGTTCTTTATAAATCACCCAGTCTCAGGTATTCTGTTATAGCCGCACAAAACAGACTAAGACTAGTGGCAAAGGATCCAATGTGGCTGGATGTTAAGAAATGGTGGATAATCACTCCAAGAACAGAAATATATTCTATAGCTTTCCACCAAGCAAAGGAAAATGAAAAAAACTGGGAAGACTTCATTAAAAAAACAGAACTCAAGTAAACAGAATAAAGCAGAGGAAAAAAGATAACAAATAGAAAATAAAGTGGTAGGAATGATTATATGAGTTATCATAATAAATTTAAAGGTATTATACTCATCAATTAAAAGATGGATTATCAGTCTGGAATAATAGAAATGCAATATCCATCATGTGCTGCTTACAGAGTCCCACTTAAAATCATAAGAGAGAAAGAAAAAAAACATGGGGAAGAGCCGGGTGCCAAGATGGCCAAGAGGAGGGAACACTGGAATGCAGCTCCTAGTGAATGAGATGCAGAGGGCTAGAGGACTTCACAATTCCAAGTAGGTGCCAGGTTCCTTTCGGCGGCACTGGTAGGACATGAAAATAGCCCAGAGAAGGCCAGCTGAAGCAGGGTGAGAGCCACTCAGGGAGGGCAAACTGAGACAGGGTGGGGCACATCCCCAACTGGAACATGCAGCTGGCTTGGACTGTCAGGGACTTCACCCCTTCAGTGCTCCGATTTGGATCCTGTGCTTCCCTCATCCCTCCTGTAACCCACGGTCCATGAGAGCTCCGCTGGACTAAGGGGTGCCGTGGGTTGTCGATGGAAATCTGAGTGATGGCTCCTGCCTGGTGCTGCAATGTGTTGGCACAAACCTGGGAGGAAGTCTGGATTAACACCAGTAAGACGGAGCTACCCATCCCACAGAAAGAGGCAGAGTTGAAAGCAGAGAAACAGGCCATAAGGCTTGGCAGGCCCCACCCCCAAAAAACTCAAACTGAAGCTGAACAATAGAGAACTTCACAGTGAACACACCAGTTTGACTCTAACCAGGAAGACTGAGCTCAGGGAAGGAGAGATGCCATTAGGAAGGCGGGGCTAATCTCACCTGTAAATAAACTCCAGGGGAAGACCACTCACCTAACAGCCTGACTGAATCCGAGGTACCCAGCAGCACCTCTACAGGCCAAGAAAGATAGCTCCAACCTCAACAGAAAGGACGTCCACTCAGAGATTCCTCCCAAAATCACCAACTTCAAAGATCAAAGGGAGGTAAATCCATGAAGATGGGAAGAAACCAGCACAAAAAGGATGAAACCTTCAAAGACAAGAACACCTCTTCTCCCAGGGATCAGAACTGCTCACCATCAAGGGAACAAAACAAGACAGAGAATGAGTTTGACAGACTGACAGAGGCGGGCTTCAGAAGGTGGGTAATAACAAACTTCTCTGAGTTAAAAGACCATCTTCTAACCCAATGCAAAGAAACTAAGAACCTTAAAAAAAGGTTAGATGAAATGCTACTAGAATAACCAGCTTAGAGAAGAACATAAATGACTTGATGGAGCTGAAAAACAGCACGAGAACTTCGCAAGGCATACATAAGTTTCAATAGTCAAATCGATCAAGCAGAAGAAAGGATATCAGAGATTGAAGATCAAATCAATGAAATAAAATGAGAAGGCAAGATTAGAGAAAAAAGAGTGAAAACAAATGAACGAAGCCTTCAAGAACTATGGGATTATGTGAGAAGACCTAATTTATGCTTGATCGGCGTATCTGAATGTGATGGGGAGAATGAATCCAAGATGGAAAACACTCTTCAGGATATTATCCAAGACAACTTCCCCAACCTAACAAGGCAGGCCAACATTTAAATCTGGGAAATACAGAGAACACCATAAAGATACTCCTCAAGAAGAGCAACCCCAAGGCACATAATAGTCAGATTCACCAGGGTTAAAATGAAGGAAAAAATCCTAAGGGCAGCCAGAGAGAAAGGTTGAGTAACCCACAAAGGAAAGACCATCAGACTCACAGCAGATCTCTCAGCAGAAGCCCTACAAGCTAGAAGGGAGTGGGGGCCAATATTCAACATCCTTAAAGAAAAGAACTTTCAACACAGAATTTCATATCCAGCCAAACTAAGCTTCCTAAGGGAAGGAGAAATAAAATCTTTTATGGACAAGCAATTGCTGAGAGATTTTGTTGCTACAAGACCTGCCTTACAAGAGCTCCTGAAGGAAATACTAAAATGGAAAGGAACAAACAGTTCCAGCCACTGCAAAATCGTACCAAATGGTAAACACCGATGCAATGAAGAAACCGTGTCAATTAACAGGCAAAACCACCAGCCAGTAGAAAAATGGCATGATCAAATTCAAACATAACAATATTAATGTTGAATGTAAATGGCCTAAATGCCCCAGTCAAAAGACACAGACTGGCAAATTGGATAAAAAGTCAAGACCCATCAATGTGCTACATTCAGGAGACCCATCTCATGTGCAATGACTCACATAGACTCAAAATATAGGGATGGAAGAAGATTTACCAAGCAAATGGAGAGCAAAAAGAAAAAAGCAGGGGTAGTCATCCTAGTGTCTGATAAAATGGACTTTAAACCAACAAAGATCAAAAGAGACAACAAAGGGCATTACATAATGGTAAAAGGATCAATGCAACAAGAAGAGCTAACTATCCTAAATATATATGCACCCAATGCAGGAGCACCCAGATACATAAAGCAAGTTCTTAATGACCTACAAAGAGACTTAGACTCCCGCACAATAGTGGGGGACTTTAACACTCCACTGACGATATTGGACAGATCAACGAGACAGCAAGTCACCAAGGATATCCAGGACTTGAATGCAGACCTGGACCAAGCGGACCTAATAGACATTTACAGGACACTCCACCCCCAATCCACAGAATACACATTCTTCTCAGCACCACATCACACTTGCTCTAAAATTGGCCACATAATTGGAAGTAAATCACTCCTCAGCAAACGCAAAAGAATGGAAATCATAACAATCAGTCTCTCAGAACACAACAGAATCAAATTAGAACTCAGGATTAAGAAAAACATTTAAAACTGCACGATCACATGGAAACTGAACAACTTGCTCCTGAATGATGAGCAGATAAACAATGAAATGAAGGCAGAAATAAAAATGTTCTGGGAAACCATTGAGAACGAATACACAATGCACCAAAATCTATGGGACATACTTAAAGCAGTGTCTAGAGGGAAATTTATAACAATAAATGCCCACATGAGAAACAAGGAAAGATCTAAAATCAACACCCTATCAACAAAATTGAAAGAGCTAGTGAAGCAAGATCAAAAAAACTCAAAAGCAAGCAGAAGACAAGAAATAACTAAGATCGGAGCAGAACTAAAGGAAACAGAGACATGAAAAACCCTTCAAATAATTCAATAAATCCAGGAGCTGGTTTTTTGAAAAGATCAACAAAATAGACAGACCGCTAGCTAGACTAATACAAAAGAAAAGACAGAAGAATGAAATAGATGCAATAAAAAATAATAAAGGGGAGATCACCACCAATTCCTTGGAAATACAAACTACCATCAGAGATTACTATGAACAGCTCTATGCACATAAACCAGTAAATCTAGAAGAAATGGATAAATTCCTGGACATTTGCACACTCCCAAGACTAAGCCAGGAATAAGTTGAAACCCTTAATAGACCAATAACAAGGGCTGAAGTTGAGGCTGCAATTAATAGCCTACCAACCAAAAAAAGTCCAGGTCCAGACGGGTTCACAGCAGAATTCTACCAGACGTAAAAAGAGGAGCTGGTACCATTCCTGTTAAAACTATTCCAAACAACACAAAAAGAAGGAATCCTTCCCAAATCATTTTATGAGACCAACATCATCCTGATACCAAAACCTGGCAGAGACACAGCTAAAAAAGAAAACTACAGGCCAATATCCATGATGATCATTGGTGCAAAAATCTTCAATAAAGTACTGGCAAACCAAATCCAACAGCACATCAAGAAGCTTATCCATCATGATCAAGTAGGCTTCATCCCAGGGATGCAAGGCTGGTTCAACAGACACAAATCTATAAATGTAATCCACCACATAAAGAGAACCAAAGACAAAAACCACATGTTTATCTCAATAGATGCAGAGAAGGCCTCTGACAAAATTCAACAGCCCTTTATGCTATAAACTCTCGATAAACTAGGTATTGATGGAACGTATCTCAAAGTAATAAAAGCTATTTATGACAAACCCACAGCCAATATCATATCAAATGGGCAAAAACTAAAAGCATTCTCTTTAAAAACTGGTACTAAACAAGGATGTCCGCTCTCACCACTCCTATTCAATATAGTATTGGAAGTTCTAGCCAGAGCAATTAGGCAAGAAAAAGTAATAAAGGTCATTCAATTAGGAAAAGAAGAAGTCAAATTGTCCCAATTTGCAGAGGATATAATCATATATTTACAAGATCCCATTGTCTCAGCCCTAAACATCCTTAAGCTGATAAGCAACTTCGGCAAAGTCTCAGGATACAAAATCAATGTGCAGAAATCACAAGCATTCCTATACACCAACAACAAACAGCCAAATCATGAGCAAAATCCCACTTACAATTACTACAAAGATAATAAAACACTTAGGAATACGACTAACAAAGGATGGTAAAAGATCTCTTCAAGGAGAACTACAAACCATTGATCAAAGAAATAAGAGAGGACACAAACAGATAGAAAAACATTCCATGCTCATGGTTAGGAAGAATCAATATTGTGAAAATGGCCATACTTCCCAAAGTAATTCATAGATTCAATGATATCCCCATCAAGCTACCATTGACCTTCTTCACAGAACTGGAAAAAAAGCACTTCAAACTCCATATGGAATCAAAAGAGAGCCTGCATAGCCAAGACAATCCTAAACAAAAAGAACAAAACTGGAAGCATCATACTACCTGACTTCAAACTATACTACAAGGCTACAGTAATCAAAACAGCATGGTACCAAAACAGAGATATAGACCAATGGAACAGAACAGAAGCCTCAGAAGCAATGCCACACATCTACAACCATCTGATCTTTGACAAACTGGACAAAAGCAAGCAATGGGGAAAGGATTCCCTGTTTAAGAAATGGTGTTGGGAAAACTGGCTAGCCATATGCAGGAAGCTGAAACTGGACCCCTTCCTTACACCTTATGCAAAAATTAACTCCACATGGATTAAAGATTTAAACATAAGACCTAACACCATAGAAACCCTAGAATAAAACCAAGGCAACACCATTCGGGACACAGGCATAGGCAAGGACTTCATGACTAAAACACCAAAAGCAACAGCAACAAAAGCCAAAATAGACAAATGGGATCTAATTAAACTTAACAGCTTCTGCACAGCAAAAGAAGCAATCATTAGAGTGAACCAGCAACCAACAGAATAGGTAAAAATTTTTGCAATCTACCCATCTGACAAACAGCTAATATCCAGAATCTACAACGAACTAAAGCAGATTTACAAGAAAAAAAAAACAAACCCATTCAAAAGTGGGCAAAGGATATGAACAGACACTTTTCAAAAAAAGATATTTATGTGGCCAATAAACATAAAAAGGTGCTCATCATCACTGGTCATTAGAGAAATGCAAATCAAAACTGCATTGAGATACCATCTCATGCCAGTTAGAATGGCGATCATTAAAAATCTGGAGACAGATGCTGGAGAAGATGTGGAGGAAAAGGAATACTTTTACACTGTTGGTGGGAGTGTAAATTAGTTCAACCATTATGGAAAACAGTGTGGTGATTCCTCAAGGATCTAGAAATAGCAATTCCATTTGACCCAGCAATCCCATTACTGGGTATACAGCCAAAGGATTATAAATCATTCTATTATAAAGACACATGCACACGTATGTTGTTGCGGTGCTGTTTATGGCAGCAAATACCTGGAAGCAACCCAAATACCCATCAATGATAGACTGGACAAAGAAAATGTGGCACATATACACCATGGAATACTATGAAGCCATAAGAAACAACGGGTTTGTGTCCTTTGTAGAGACACAGATGAATCTAGAAACCATCATTCTCAACACATTGACACAGGAACAGAAAACCAAACACCACATGTTTTCACTAATTGGTGGGTTTTGAACATTGATAACAATTGGGCACTGGTAAGGAAATGACACTCTCTGGACTTGGTGGGGGCGTAGTGGGATGGGGAGGGGAGGGACAGCAGGCAGTGGGGAGGGATAACAACAGAAGAAAAGCCTGACGTAGGGTGATGTGGGGGGTGAGGGACGGAGACAGCAAACCACCATGGCATGTATGTACCTATGCAACAATTCTGCAGGATGAAGGATGTACACATGTACCCCAGAGTCTAAAGTACAAAAAAAAAAAAAAAAAAACCATAAGAAAAGGCTTAAAAGAATGGAAAAGCATAGTCTTGCAATTATTCACCAAAAGAAAGCTAGTGTGCAATGTTAATATTATACAAACCAGAATTTGAACAAATATAATTAGGCAGGATAAAAAGGGATGTTATAATTAATAGATCCTTGGTCATTTCAAAATTATTAGTGATATAATTTATTGACCACTTTTATAATGGCCACAAGTTTCCTACTTCTATTCCTGAAAGATATTATGTAGCTGTTCATAAACTTTTTAAAAGTTATTTCATATTAAAATAAATTAAAAATAAGTAACACTTTTTTTTATAAGGACTGTTACAAAGGAATAATCTATCAAAACTACAGTATAACCATAGGTTATGTTATATACTATAACTTGTAGACACCCAAAAACATAGCCTCAAATGCATAAAGCAAAAACAGAAATATAAGGAAAAACAAATTTATAATTACAGTGAAAAATTTTAAGTTGCCTTCATTAGGCAGGATAGATCAGAAAAACAAAAATTATGAAAGCTACAGAGTAAATCAAAGCAATAGCAATGATTGTTCATGAACTCTATCATTTTTCTTCTAACCATTTGTATATATAGCCATTTTTATTTTTACTTTATTATGGAACTACAATATTTTACATCTTTACATTCCAAATGGGAAACAGAAGCTAGAAGATGCAAAGAAACTTGGTCAAGGCCACCTGACCTCTGTCTGAAAACAATTTTCTGATTCATGGCTCTTTCTGCACTTGAACATTCTCTTTTCTCCTATCTTCCCAGTCTACATTCCTTAAGTATTCCCCCTGATGTCATAAGAAGAGTGGTATATTAACTGCTCCTAAGTACTGGCCCTATATGACAATGAGCAAGTCATGAATCTTTTCTGAAACTGTTTTCTTAAATATTAAATCCAAGGTTTGGGCTTAATAATTTCTGTTCTGTCTTGTTTTGTTTATATCTTAGAATGCTGTAGTTCTTACCCCCAATATCTGTGGACAAGAACTTCAGACTTAGATCTCAGTCTTGTTTCCCCGGATAGGCCTCACCAAGAAAAGTGTTTTCAAAACAACTGGCCATTCTGGTCTGGAAAAATATATGTTTCTCGAAATGCCAGATTAAGTCCTCTGTAAGGCAGGATGCATTACTGTCCTCATTTTACAGATGAGAAAAAAAATGACCTTAACAAGGTAAAACAACTTGCTCCAATCATAAGTATAGCTGGAGAGTGGCAGAGCTGGATCAGGTCCCAGCTGCATTTGATACCACAGCCATGGCTTTTAATTACTCTGCTTGAGAAAGACCAAAGTAAATGGTCCTACTGACCACATTTCAGCAGAACTGTTTCTTTTACCTAGTTACTTTAATTTTATTTTCTTAAGAGACAGGGCCTTGCTCTGTCACCCAGGCTGGAATGCAATGGTGCTATCATAGCTCACTATAACCTTGAATTCCTGGGCTCAAGCAATCTGCCTATTTCAGTCTCCTGAATGGCTGGGGCAACAGGCCCACACCACTGACTGGCTGATTGAAAAAATTTTTGAGATGGAATCTTGCTATGCTGCCCAGGCTGGTTTCAGACTCGTAGACTCAAGCAATCACTAAAGTGATCCTCCTGTCTCAGGCTCCAAGTACCTAGGATTACAGGTGTGAATCACTGTTCCGGGCCAGAAGAGCTGTTTCTCATGCTATATTCACCATCCAGATGAATTCTTGACTATCGACACAGCAATGGGGCCCAAAAGGAGATGGATGTTTCAAAACTATGTTCAAGCCCAACCTCAAATTTATCCACATCATTTGACCTCCCTCAACACACACAAATAGAGTTGCCAAGTAGTTGGCACGCTGAGTTGGTTGGCAGTGCAGCTTTTTTCCCTGGTTGCCTCTCTAAGGCTGTGATACTTGCAATAATTTACAGAATGATGGAAGAAAAAGGAGATTATAAAAAAGGCCCAAATGTTAGGGCCTACATGTTAGGCACTGTCCTTGGGAACTTACAGAGATTAATTGTTCACAATCTTGATCATCTATCCTGAGGAAATAATTACCCTCTCACTGGATCTGGGAAGGATGGAAACACCACCTCTTTTTCCTAACGCCCTTTGGCAAGAGTCAGAAAGGTTTTTCAGGACCCCAGGATCGTAGGGAAGTTAATGTTTACAGACCCCTTCTCGGTTGCTGCTAGGATTTTTGGTATCTTTCAGTAAGTTAGGAAAAGGTAGCCTCCCAACTAAGAAAAAGTCAGTCCCCAAGCTAGATTATCTGATAAAAGTAATGGCAAAAACATCAATTACTTTTGTACCACTCTAATAACTGCCATAGCAATAACAACTACAATCACTATTTACTGAGTGCCAACTCCATGTTAGATACTGTCCTTGGGAGCTTAGAGATTATGAAATGAGCCAGTCTGTGGAACTGATTTTGTTAGGGCTATACATCTGGATGTTGACGAGTTTCTACCCCAAATCTCCTTTTCATTGTGGATGATTAATACTGAGCAGTTCTTTCTGACAAAAGCCTTGGCAAAAGACTTAGTTACTTCCTGAAGCAACTGATGAAACCTTAGGAAGCCTCCACCATTGGCATGGGAGGAAGCTTGCCTTCCTGTTTGCTAAAGAGCAACTTCATTCACTCATTTATTCAATCACTTTATTGAGATATCAACATATAATAAATCACATGTAAAGCATACAATTTGGCAAGTTTCAGTGTATTTATATACCCGGGAAAGCATCAATATAATCATGACAGCAAATGTACCTATCACCCCCAGAACTCTCCTCAGTCCTTTTGTCATTCCTCCTTCTCATTTCCCCATCCCAAAGTAACCACTGATCTGCTTTCTGTCACTATACATTAGTTTGCATTTTCTAGAGTTTTATATAAATGGAATTGTATAGTGTGTACTGTTTTGCTTGGCTTCTTTCATTTGGAATAACGAGATTCTGATTCATGTTGCATAGATCAATAGTTCACTCACTTTTATTGTAAAGTAGTAGTATACTACATGGATATAATATAATATGTTTATCCATTCACCTGTTGATAGAATTTGAGTTTTCCAATTTTTGACTATGGAAAAGAAAACTAAAGGCAGCCACTTTAAAACCCCAAACGCTTAAGGCATTGTTTCATTTAATTCTCATAGCTATACTCTAGTTAAGTACTGACATCCTTATTTTTCAGAAGATGAGATGAAATCTCAGGGAGGTGAATTAACTTGGCCAATGTTGGAAAGCAGAGTAGCTAAAATTTGAACACAGAGTTAGTCATCATCAAAGCTTGGACTCTCAAACACTTAGGAGCCTAGAAAGACAGGTACTCAAAACACAGAAGCCACTGGAGGCTAGCACAAAGTCTGATGTCTGCATGGGTCTTCCATGAGACACTTCCTACGTCTACCTGTGTGTGGCTCCAGGCTACGCCAAGCAACATATAAACACTAGCGTTGGAAAGCTCCAGTTTTTTACCGGACCTGGAAAACTGCCATACTGAAATCATGCCTATACTAGCAGCTTGCACATACGGGTACTTAATAAACCACTGTTGAATGAATAAATGGCTGAATGAACAAAAGAATGAATGAATGCACAGGCAGACAAATAGATTGAGGAAGGAAGTTAGTTACTTGTTGATTTGGTGGTGGATTAATCCAATTATCCCATGAAATTCCTAAAATATCTCCTGTGTTATAAGGCAGAGGAGATCATCTTGACAGTACATCGACTCTCATACCAGGCTATGGTATGGACTGCCTAGTCAGCAGAAAGGGTGTGCAGCTGTGAACTTATGCAGGAAGTCAAAGTCAGAGGCCAAGTCCCAATCTTTAGGACCCCAGAGTGAATTTACCATAAAAGTTGGAGACATCTGTCTTGAAAGCTAGAACTCCAATTGCAGGTCTCTCTTCCCACATTTGCAAACGAGCCTTGGCCTCTCCAGGCCTCATATTCTGCACGCAAGCCTTGACAAGTCCCTGCTGGTGGAATCTGGCCACGTTGCTGCTGACTTCATCTGGCAGAGGCCCTAAAGCCTGGGAACCCAGGTTCTAGTCCCAACTCTGACAGGTCCGTTGAAAACAAGTTTATTAACAGGCAGTTTTATTGAAAGCTGCACACACAGGCATATTTCCCATTGCCATCTGATGACATCAGTGTATTTCTGGAGCCAAGATAAACATAGAATTGTTCATGTGACTGGCTTCCCGAGAACAGTGAGGTGGACTCCTTTGAAGCCTCCTCCTGCCTCCTTCTTCCCTCCCTTCCCAACTCATCACTCAAACTGCATTGAAAACATTGAGGTGAGTGACAGTGAAGGCTAACTAGGAGATGTAGCTTAGGGGGAATTTAATCCAATTCAGTTGGAGAGGCATGCATCTCCCTGCACCATGAAATTCCATTTTGATCTCAGCATGTGCTGATGGAGTAATGAAATAAAGGCAAGACTCTGCAAATGGCTGGTGAGTCTAATGATGGTTTTTATGGAGGTTTTAGAAGGGCTATTAGATTATGCATTCCTTCCCTATAAGCCAAAACCACCCAGCAGACCTTGAGAGATGAACCGTTTTGTCATTCTTCTCTCCCTTCCCCAGCATCTGCCAGCCTCTGTCCCTCTTGGTATAAATAGCTTCTCACATAAAAGAGCAAACTGTCAGTAACCTGAAAGCTAACGGTAAAGCTGGACGCCCAGCACTGTGGCCCTAGCCGGGTGGCAGTGAGTCACAGCTGTTTAATTCATGGTCCTGCAGTAAAGGAGACCAGCGCATACTCTAGGTTAACAGGCCAGAAAGGGAGCTGAAGAAACAGGGCCAGTCAAAGATTTTTAAAAGCATCTTGAGTTTTCCTTTAACAATTAGCCTTGTATTTGGGTGATATCCAGGGCATGTCAGTCAAAGGCAAGAAGCCAGGAATGGGATGGGGTAGATTCTGGGGCACACCCTCCATTACTGTCTGCACGCAAAGCTGCTTCAGTGTCATAGAGATTCAAATAATGATTCTGATGAGGACAGCAGCTACCATTTGCTGAAAACCTATTTTGTGTCTGCTTTCTCCTAGGATCCTTACAGAAATGAATTCACTTCTTCTCTGTTAGCTACTTTAGACTTTGGCAGAAGCATCTCTGTTTTACAGCTGAGAAAACTGATACTCAAGATGTCCAAGGTTATAGAATTAATAAGTGACAGAGTCAAGATGTGGCATCATCTATTTCCAGCAATGTGGCTTTTCCATTAGCCAACAGTAATGGTTCTCAAACTTTGTCATTCATGAGAAACACCTAAAAGCTTTGTTGAAACAGAGTGCTGGGCCCCATCTTCAGAGTTCTGTTTTCTTAGGTCTAGGGCAAGTCCCATGAGTCTACATTTAACAAGTTCCCAGATGATACTAGTGCTACTGGTATGGGGACCTCATTTTGAAAATCACTGGATAAGGCAGACCAAATCTGGGTAATCAAACCATCATTCCATATAATGACTCAGCTCAAATGTCACTTTTGCAGAGAAGCTGTTCTTAGCCATCCAATCTAAAGTAGATAGATTCTCTAAAGCAGGGGTCTGTGTTTCAAATCAGGCCCCCTTCCTGCTTTTGTAGGTAAAGTTTCACTGTCACATAGCCACGCCCATTTGTTCACCTATTGTCCATGACTGCTTTCGCATTACAACATCAGAGCTGGGTATCTGCCACCAAGACTGTATAATTCATGAAGCCTATATTTACTATCTAGATATTTACAGACAAAGTCCATCAACTCCTTGCTCTAGATCCTATCACCCTTTTTTGTTGCTTTGCTAATAGACATCCCTCTCCGAATGTGTCTTGTTATTCATCTATTAAGTTGTTCTCATCCTTCACGAAACCATCAGCTCCACAAAGGCAGGGGTACTTGTTTGCCTGTTCACAGCTGTCCCCTAGTGCCTAGACAAGTGCTTGGCATATAGTTGGCACTCAATAAGTATTTGCTGAATGAATGTCACTATTGAGTTCCCAGGTACATGATGCTATCTGTACCAGGAACATGAGAGCTTCTGGAGGAAGTACAGTAAAGCCAGGCTAAGATAATGAGAAGAAACAAAGATAAATAGAGATTGTCGATGGGGAAAGAAATCTTGAAGGCAGGGCCATGCTGCTTCCTGCAGTGTGGGGAAACTGGAGGTGGGGAAAAGAAAGATGAATTCCTTAGTCACCAAGGTCGACCTCAGATTAGGAGCAATTCCCCACCCCAAAGAATGAAAGAGCCTATATGACTCATGATGCTCCCCTCCTCCAACTCATACCAGGTCTGCTTTCTTGGATCTGATTCCCTGAGTGGAGCAATGTGCATGCTTTTCACTGTGGATGAGGAAGGGGTGGAGGAGGAAGAGCCCACACGGGTACTGCAGTCAGACAGATAGCCGGTATTAAGTTCTGGCTCTGTCCCTCACTGACTGCGGCATCTTGGTTAAGTTTCTGATCCTGTGACCCTCCATAATTTCAATGGGGAAACAGAGGATTTTGTACTAAGGATTAAATGAGATTGTTTATTCATGTAAACCCTGTTTATTAAATGGCCAGTATGTGCCCAGCATTATTTTTGGCACTGAGCATAGAGTGGTGAATAAGACAATGTCCGTCTCTAACAGACTCACATTTTGGAAGTTAGTATGGACACAAATAAATGTATGTAGAGTACTTGCTATGAATTTAACATATGGAATATGTTACCTCTGTAGGCAAATGGGGTCTCTCTGTTGCCCTATCTGCACCTGGGGCAGAAACATCAAGGGGATGGGTGATCGAGCTCCTCCAGTTTCCCAGGGGCAAGCAAGGTAGTGAGATTGTTCCACCTTCAAATCCAGGGATGCCTTTGCAAGCACTGAGTACGGCATGGGCTCCATTCATTCTCCCCAGACAGTCCTCCAACACTCTCCCCAAATTCTTTGCACACAAAGTTGGTACTGATTTTATTTCACTTCTGAGTTTCAGTCAAATAAATACGTTAACTTCTGTAAGAAATGAGATCTCTGCATAGTAGGCTCCTTCAGTAGCGGCTCAAATACTGCCACCCCAGAGATGCCACACCTGACCCATCAGGCTAAATTAGCCAAACCTCCCAGCACCCCGGTCCACATCCATAATCTCAGAAGCACCCAGGAAAATATCTGACACATATAAGAGTTTTCTAAATATTTACATTCCTATTCTTAACATCACTGTGTTTTTTTTTTTTTTTTGAAAAAGCACAACCTAAAATTATCTTATTTGTTTTCTAATGATTTGTCTTTACTCTTCACATAACTACAGTGCAGCTGAAACCTTAAGTCTCTCATTTATGGTTTTGTTCCTAGTGCCCAGAGCACTGCCTGACACATAGTAGGTACACAATATCCTTAAATAGGTGAATGAGTGAATAAAAAAAGCCCAGTGGCCATTTCCTTTTCACCCAACTTTCTAGCATGCTCTCGGATTCATTCCTTGGACTCTCATAGGGAAAATCAAGTGAAATCCTGCCAAGAAGCCCATAGCCCAGCAATCAGAGACAGGTACTAACAAGGTTCCGACTGGCACAGAGGCCAAATCAAGGAGCCTCTGCTGACCTGTTGATCCCCTAAGGGAGATGTGTAGAATATTATTCTTTGAAGGAAGACTCACTTTGCCCTCTGAGAAGACTACAGAAAATTCCCCAAGGACTCATTCCTCCCAGGTCTGAGGATTGTGATGATGCAGGAGATCTCAGGCACCAAGGAAGGTGGGTGGCAGAGCTCAGAACTTCAGCAGATAGCCCCAAAGCCTGCTTGGAGCATTAGAGAATTCAGAATCAAGAGGCTCCATCTGGGGCCCTGAATAACTTCCTCAGGTTTGTAGAGCCAGAGAACTTCACTGGGACAAACTTGTATCTTTGTAACAGTCCCACAGCAGAAGGCCTGGGCAACAGAAAGGTTCTCATATCGGCAGAATTCAAACTTACTTTATGAAGAGCTTCTGAGAAGGCTGAGAAGGACTCTAGGATTCCTATAAACCCTATGCTTAACTCACCTTCTCCATCTCCACCTAACCTCCCTCTTTTCCGGAAGCCAAACGTTCCTTCTGCTACTTTTCGTGCTAGCTCAGGGCAATAGTAATTAGTTAGTCACATACTACTGTTTCACAAGAAAGGTGAGAAGAAAACAATTGACTTATTGAGCAACTTCTATGTGCAGACAGAGGGCCAGGAACATTATAAGCACTCTCTCATCGATGGCCAGATCAGCCCTGTGATCTCCAGGTCTACTAGTATTGGCTTCAAAGTCAGGTTGTCTGAGATTGTATCTGTTTCTGCTACTCATTAGCTGTGTGATCTTGGGCAAGTTGTTTAACTTCTCTGAGCCTTGCTTTACTCACTCTACAATGGAGACAGGAAGAGTGATTAACAAATAAGGTGGGTTGAGAATTAAATGGGATAATGCATGCAAAGTGTTAAAAATGATGGTGGGCCCACAGCAAGTGTTCAATGAAAGTTTAATAATTTTTCCATCATCATCGTCATCAAGAGGAAACTGAGGGTCCCAGAGACTGAACAACTTTACTGTGGTCAGAAAGTGATGGAACAGCAGACAGATTTGCCTGATTCCAGAAGCAAGGCTCTTCCCACTGGGCCATGTGGTTTCTTCCTCACGCCATGGCTCCTGCTGGGCTCCCCAGATTTGAAGTGGGACACAATTCAAATCTGGGGAGCCCAGCAGGAGCCATGGCGTGAGGAAGAAACCACAGGCAAGATTCCTGCCCTCTTGGACCTTAATGCAAAGTAGGGAAGCCAAATATTAAACAAATAATTATACCAATAAGTATCTAATTACAAGTTTTATAAGTATTAATAACAAAAATTACAGGGTTTGTTACTAAGCATATAACTGAGGACCTAATCTTGTATTAGGGGTTACCCAAAGTAGTTCTTTGAGGAGATTTATTTAATCTGACACCTAATGGATGAGTAATAGTCACTAAAGTAAAAGCCAAATAAAGAATTTTATATACTCCCAATAGAGATATTTTAGAGCTTCACAGGGCTCAAATCCAACTAATTCACCCCTATCTCTGGGTAGTACTGGCTGTCCTATTTACCACTTATGAGACAATGCTTTGGAAAGCCAAAAACTAGGCAATTACACTTGGTATCTACTCTTTATCCTTCCTGCGACAGTTTGATGTAAAAGTTGAGTGTTCTGGATGAGTGATCTAAGTGCAACTTATTCTGTGCTAAAACACAGTTAAGGTCAAGGTAAAATTACTACCCTTTGGAGATATCCATATTTGAGAACCCTGCATGAACACTTGGGAGTATCCAAAACATCAATGAAAAACACATCCACTCAGGAGAAGCAATCTGATGGCCTCTTCAGAATTTCATGGAGCAGCAAGAAGGAGAACTAAGACAAAATCCACGCACCCAGTGAAAGCTATTCACCCACAAGACATGCCCATTACGACCTTCCTGGAGGATGGTGAAGCATCATCAGTCTAAAGCCTTAGAGAAGTGTACACATGACCACCACACCTCCAGATACTGTGCTTACAGAGAGGAGCAGGCACATGTGTAAAATGCATAAGGGTAGCTGCTGTTGTCTTGTGACGTAGAGGAAAACTGCCAATAGTTACAAGCGGTCAAAACAAAACCCTCAGCTCCATGGTGCTCAATGATGGTACTCTTGGCATTTGGGATGGGCCGATTCCCCTTTGCGTGGGATCATCCCGTACTTTTTGGGATGCTTAGCATCTCAAAGCCCCATCCATAGGCTGGTAGAGTCCCCCAATCATTTAGATAGTAATTGCTGTCTCCCAAACACACAATTCCAAATGCCCTGTAGAGGTAGTGATACCACTCCAGGTTAGAACCTACCAGTAGAAAACTACTGAACCATTACAAAGGATAATCCAGATCAAAATATACTGAGGCAGAAAAGTGTTCACAATATATGACCTAGAAAAAACAAGTCAGTATAAGTGGAGAGCATCATCATATTTTTGTCTAAATCAAAGCAAAAATGTACTCCTCCATACACAGAAATTTGAATATGCAGGCCAATACACTTTGGGTGTGTCCCCAAACCAAATCTCATCTTGAATTCTCCCGTGTTGTGGGAGGGACCTGGTGAGAGGTAACTGAATCATGGGGGCAGGTTTTTCCCATGCTGGTCTCATGACAGTAAGTCTTACAAGATCTGATGGTTATTATAAGGGGGAGTTTTCCTGCACAAGCTCTCTTTGCTTGTTGCCATCCATGTAAGATGGGACTTGCTCCTCCTTGCCTTCCAGCATGAGTGTGAGTCTTCCCCAGCCACATGGAACCATAAGTCCAATTAAACCTCTTTCTTTTGTAAATCGCCCAGTCTTAGGTATCTCTTTATCATAAGTGTGACAATGGACTAACACGCAGGTAAAAAGGTTGAAACGCAATTTTCTTTGGTTGGTGGAATTATAAGTGATATTTGTTTTCTAGATGTCTCCAGCTTTTAACGTCACTTCCGCCCGGTGGTTCTTCTGTTCCCCAGGAACATTGGGTAATGTCTGGAGACATGTTTGATCACCTCAAATGGGAAGTGCTTTTGGTAGATAGTGGGTAGAGGCCATGGATGCTGCTAAGCACCCTACACAATGCAGAGGACAGTCACCACAGCAAAGAATTATCCTGTCCAAAATGTCAATAGTGCTGAAGCTGACGAAAGCTGAGAAATCCTCTTCACCATTTGGCCTTCTTATAGCTTCTTAATTATTTTCTAAGTTCTTACTTTAATATTATCTACTGTAAATATATCATCCTAGCATCTCAAAGAGATATGGTATACACTATTCACTGTTTGAATTTGAAATCGAAGCCTTAAAAATGGCTTCAGACCAGGCATGGTAGCCCGCACCTGTAATCTCAGCATTTTGGGAGAATTGCTTGAAGTCAGGAGTTCAAGACCAGCCTGGGCAACATAATGAGACCCCCATCTCTCCAAAAAAAAAAAAAATTTTACAAAAATTAGCTAGGTATGGCAGCGTGTGCCTGTAGTTCCAGCTACTTAGGATTGAGGCAAGAGGGTTCCCTTAAGTCCAGGAGTTCAAGGTCTCAGTGAGCTATGATCTCACCATTGCACTCCAGCCTGGGTGGCAGCAAAACCCTGTCTCTTAAAAAAAATGACTTCAGATGGTCAACTAGGGGCAGATTTCAGCCCTCTGTTCTGCTACCATGAGCTCTCTGGATGACATTAAGCACCTTATTTGGAGTGAGCAGAGGCAAAGGATCTGAACAACTTCTCTGATTTGTTTCCAGTTCAGTCATTAGAGATTACGAGATAAATGCCTTTCCTTTCTGGCATTATCTGTTATATTTATTTTCACACTGTTTTTTAAAAGGTTGGGTTTTACAGCTAGTGAATTTTTATGAAATTAAATGCCCATATTCAAGAACACATCCCCAAAAGCGAGGTGACTGTAGTTTGCATTATATTCAATTGAAGGCATTTCTCAGAAGAAATAGAGTAAGTAAGAGTATCACTTGAAGGTGTATTACCAGTCCAAGACCTGGGAGTGAAATGAAAGGTTTCTAACAAAAATGAAAGTACATTACTCTCAACCCTAACTAGTCTGTAATATTTTGCTTCCAGGACAAAGCATTATTACATTCACTGTAATTTCTCTTGATAGAAAAATAGACTTTCTTAGACAACTAATATGATATTAAACATCAGAATTTTTATTAGTGATTAGGGCATTTAGGAACTCAAATTTTTCTTACAGCATGCTAGGCAGCTTTCTAAAAAAACCCTTTAAATTCAAAAACAGTGCTGTACGTAATAGACTTTAAAAGATCTTCTAATTTAAAATTTTGAAGCCCATTTCTTCCATGCAATAGGATACCTTCAAACACTGTTAAGACAGACTCATTTTATTAGGCAGCTATAGAATTCTTCAAATACCTTGAGAAGATTTTCTCTCTCTGCAGAGCTATTTCCTTTTCTAATCATCTGTGTCATATAGATTTGAGTAAGTGTAAGAAATAGGGAAAACAACCCAAAGAACAACAGAATTATTAGAGATGGGACTACTCTTTCATTTGACATAATTCAAACTGCTTATTTAATGGCACTAATAATTTTCTTTCAAAACAAATCAAAGAAATTTCAGATTTACGCTTCCTAAAGACATTCATTTTGGATGAGTCAAGAGGCCTCCAAAAATACTATTAGTACTCACTTTTGAAATAATAAATTTAATCAAAACCCTAGCTTCTGCAATTGTCAGTTTTCTTGGGTCAATATGAGTAGAAAGTTTTCTCTGAATATCCATTTCATAGAATGTGTTTAATAGTCTTAGAGAAGACTCTATTTAAGCAGGAAACTGACAAAAGCTTAACTCTGGAAAATTCAGAGCTCAATTTAGCAGGAAGTAATGTCCTTCAGGTGAACAAAAGGAAAATGGGCTGCTTAGAAGTTGTTGGAAATGAGGTTAGCAAGAAAATGAAACAAGCTCACAGGTGTATCTAAGTATGAAAACGCATTGTTCAGTTGTAGAATGGCAATGTCAAACAAAGTTATTCAGTCAGCCACTACCTCTCTGAGTGTCTAAACAGACTCAATCACTCTCATTCTCCTTAAACTAATTATTAAATAATAATATCTTTACTAAAACAGAAGAACCATGTAACCTCAACTCACAAATGGAAGAAAGCACTCCTTTCTTCCTGTTAATAACCCAACAGAGAATTACCTTCGATTCTCATGGAGATTATTTTCTGAGACTGTTTCTATTCTAAGACATTTTCTCCCCTGTAGTGAGAATTAGAACAGAGATCACAAAACTGAAGTGCCTGCAGGGTTTAGGAAGGTAACACAAAAGGATAAAATGGACTTTGTAGAGACTGGGATGATTTGGTATGATCAAATTTTGTCTAAAGGAATGGCCATCGCTCAACTCCAGCCAATTATATCCTTACAAGAATGAGATTCCAGATCTTCAAATTTTCAAGACATACATATAAACTTTTACATGAAAACTCTCTCATTTTGAAATATTAGTAACTAATTAAATTTTAAAACAGTACCTTGCTGGCTAAACAAATCCTGTGTCCCTGGTTTCATCTGTCAATTTGCAACTTCAAAATTAGATGAAAATGAGCAATGGCTAATCAATGACATTATATTAGTATCACTACTCTTAAGTTATTGGTGAATTCTTGGGTTCTCCTTAATTATGAAGTTTTCTCTATCCAGCCTGTCACTGATGGGGATTTAGGTTGATGCCATGTCTTTACTATATGAATAGTGCTTCAATGAATATAATGCATACATGTGTCTTTATAATAGAACGATTTATATTCCTTTGGGTCTGTGACCAGTAATGGGATTGCTGGGTCAAATGGTATTAATGTTTTTAGATCTTTGAGGAACTGTCACACTGTCTTCCACAACGGCTGAACTCATTTATGCTCCTACCAACAATGTATAAGTGTTCCTTTGTCTGCACAACCTCATCTGTTATTTTTTTGACTTTTTAATCATAGCCATTCTGACTGGTGTGGGATGGTATCTCATTTGGTTTTGATTTCCATTTCTGTAATGATCAGTGATGTTGAGCTTTTTTTCATAATGCTTGTTGGTCTCGTGCATATCTTCTTTTGAAAAGTATTTGTTCATGTCATTTGCCCACTTTTAATGGGGTTGTGTTTTCTTGTAAATTTGTTTAAGTTCCTTATAAAAACCAGATATTTGAATAATATACACAATGGAATACTATATAGTCACAAAAAAACCACAAGATCATATCCTTTGCAGGAATATGCATAGAGTTGGAGGCCATTACCCTTAGCAAACTAATGGAGAAACTAAATCAAATACTGCATGTTCTCATGCAGTGGGAGCTAAATGATGAGAACACTTGGACACATAGTGGACCCCATCAGAGAGTGGAGGCTGAGAGGAGGGAGAGGGTCAGGAAAAATAACTAATGGGTATTAGGCTTAATATCTGGGTGATGAAATAATCTGTACAATAAACTTCCATGACAAAAGTTTACCTGTGTGACAAACCTGCAAATGTACCCATGAATTGAAAACAAAAGTTAAAAAGATAAAAACTGAAAAAAAAAGAATTTTCTCTAAAAGCATTATCACACCTAAAGTTCCTGAGTTAAAATTTCAATGGTTGTTTAAGCTTTAAAATGTTTTGACAGACACAGAGAAGATGTCCTGAGAAAGAAATTTTATGTGTCAGAGGAAGTCTACAGTGGTCAAACACTTCAGATTCTGGCACTTCAGATTCTCACAGGAAAGATAATGAACATACCCAGCTTATAAAACAGCTTCTTAAACAACATGGGGTTGGTAGAGAAGAAAATTTTAAGTACCAACAAATACAAAAAAAGAGGCTGTATGTCACTGAGAAAAATGTAGTATACCTTCCTTTACATGAAAAATGCCTAATTTAAAAGTATTAGTAGCTAAGTAATTTTTTTTTTTTTTGAGACGGAGTCTTGCTCAGTCGCCTAGGCTGGACTACACTGGTGCGACCTCGGCTCACTGCAACCTCTGCCTCCCAGGTTTAAGCAGTTCTCTGCCTCAGTCTCCCAAGTAGCTGGGATTATAGGCGTGTGCTACCACACCCAGTTAATTTTTGTAGTTTTAGTCATGACGGGGTTTCAACATCTTGGCCAGGCTGGTCTAGAACTCCTGACCTTGTGATCCACCCGCCTCGGCCTCCCAAAGTGCTGGGATTATAGGTGTGAGCCACCGTGCCCAGCCTAATTAAAATTTTAAATAATATCCTGCTGGTTAGACAAATCCTACTTGGGTGGCTGATTTCATCTGCCACAAAGGTCTTTTCATCAAGTCAACAATGTTTATAGCCTTTGGGTGGTGCTGAGACATTTCGGGAAATGCCAGTGTCTTTCTTTGTAAAGTAAGGCCAAAAACTTAATATTTGAATACAGCATAATCGCTGGGAAGAATAAGGAAAATTCACCCTTTCTCACTCTTTTTTCTAAAGAATCTTACTGTAGACTCAGAGCCAATGTAGAACTCTTCTTCTCCACCCTCAAAACCAAGTTTCACTCTGTAATGTTTTAAGGCCAATGTTTCTGAGACAATCCTTGTAACAGTTAATAATGACAATACAGAATGAATTAGCAATGGATCACTCCTGGCTCAATTTCATTTCCCTTCATCATTTTCCACTGGGGCCCCTGTCATCTTCAACCTGTTTAGCTCCACCACTTCTCTGAATCGGCAAAGTCTACACTTCCTACAGAACCGGAATGAGGAAAGGCCAGCAAGACAAAGTGAAACACCTAAACCGCCAGCATGCTCCGGTCCAGAATGGTACCTGTTCAGGCTTCAGACCCGGCGGGACCCAGGCATACTCTTCCAAGGCACAGCCTGAGTCATCATCTGAGGTCGAGTTCCTCTGAAAGTCAAACATGAGTTTGCTGATGGTCTTCTCCATCTCCAGCGGCATCACTGTCACCATGTGCTCCTCCTGGGGACACTTGCAGTGCAGGCAGATCTTCCTGCAGGCAGTAAAGGTAGCAGGTTAGAAAGAAGGAAAAAGAAACCTTTTTTTTTTTTTTCTTATTTTAAGAGTCTGCCAGTCACCAGCCCTTGGATCGCAAACCATAAATACATTCCTTGGCAATGGGCTTCAGACAAAGGCATCGTGGGCAGTGTTCCAGAACATGCCTGTCTTTGCAGAAGGTGTGGCACACGCATGTGAAAACAGCAAGAAAGGTCAGAGGCCACCAGGTAAGCATGCTAAGGGTGTTTACATGTGGACTCCAGCCTTCTCTTCTAAATCAATACCCCAAGAGGAATGGTAACATAGTTTTTATTTTACTAAGTAGACCACTGGATATGGCCCATGACCACAATTTCCTTGACGGAAACAGCAATTAAATATGCAAAATACATATGCTGACCAGAAATATTACTTGTAGATTTAACAAGTACTGACACCATACTGTTTTTATAAAAGGTTCCTAAGCCCTGGAAAATGGAAAAAAAAAAGTTTAAAAATGCAGATAAAATGTTCTTTAAGAAGAAGAGCAAACATACATATTTTTTCTCATGAAACAAATCTGGCCCTAAGATCTCATAGGAAAGACAATTTCACCTCCACTAAAGATCCCTGTAGGTTTGGAATTCTAATTAGAAACGCAAATTTTCCCTATGTTGGTGGGGTTTTTTATATACAAGAAGATCATGCATGTGAATTATTTCAAAAGGTAGCAGCCAAAGATAAAAATCTCCCAAACTGAACATTTCTCTTTTAAGATTACCATCTGTTCTCTTATCCATAGCTACAGAAATGATGAAGCAATAAATATGTTGATGTCAGCAACACAAAAGCATTTCTAGCTTCTACCAATAAAATACATTAAAAAGAATAGAGGAGGAAAATTTTAAGGAAATAAATTATTTCATGTGTACTCTTTTTTTAAATTATTAGTCTCAGTAGCACCTTATAAAGGTGATATAAGAACTCAGAATTTTAATCCCCAGATGTACCTGAATGTTTTGATAACAGCTTTGTTAAGATACAAAGTACATATCATAAAACTCACCATTCGAAGTGTACAATTCACAAACTCTTAATACATTTAGAATTGTAAATCATCACTATTTTATTTTATAACATTTTCATCCTCCACAAAAAGAAACCCCAGGAGCACTGGCAGTTACTTCCCATATCCCCTTGCTCCCCAGGCTCTGACAACCACCTATTTTCTGTCTCTATAGTTTTGCCTATTTTGGACATTTCATGTAAGTGAAATCCTATAATATGTGGTCTTTTGAAGTTGGCTTCTTTCATACAGAATGATGTTTCAAGGTTCATCCAAGTTGTAGCATGTATCAATCCTTCATTCCCTTTTATTGCTGCATAATATGCCATTGTATAGATATACCACATTTTTCATTGATCAGTTGGTAGACATTTGGACTATTCTCACCTACGACTTTTGTAATACTGCTCTGATTACTTACACAGAAGTTTTTGTGTGGCTACATGTTTTGTTTTGTTTTTTGAGACAGGGTCTCATTGTCTCCCAGGATGGTGTGGAGTGACGCAATAATGGCTCACTGCAGCCTTGACCTCCTGGGCTCAAGTGATCCTTCTACCTCAGCCTCTCAAGTAGCTGGGACCACAAAGATGCATGCTACCATGCCTGGCTAATTTTTTGTTTGTTTGTTTGTTTGTTTGAGACAGAGTCTTGCTCTGTCACCCAGGCTGGAGTGCAGTGGCACGATCTCAGCTCACTGCAACCTCTGCCTCCCTGGTTCAAGCAATTCTCCTGCCTTAGCCTCCCAAGTAGCTGGGACTACAGGTGTATGCCACCACGCCTGCTAAATTTTTGTATTTTTAGTAGCGATGGGGTTTCACCATATTGGCCAGGCTGGTCTTGAACTCCTGATCTTATGATCCACCCACCTCGGCTTCCCAAAGTGCCGGGATTACAGGTGTGAGCCACTGTGTTCAGTCGTATATATGTTTTTAATTCTCTTGGGCATATTCCTAGAAATGAAATTGCTAGGTCATATGGCAACTTTAGATTTAACATTTTGAGGAACTGCCAAACTGCTTTCCAAAATATCTGCACCTTTGTACATTCCCACCATTGATCAATGAGCATTCCATTTTCACCACATTCTTGTCACATTCATTATTGTCTGTCTTCTTTTATTTTAGCTACTATAGTGCATATAAAACAGTATTTAATTGTGGTTCTGATCTGCATTTCCCTAATGGCTAATGATGTTGAATAGCTTTTTATGTGTTTATTATGTATCTTCTTAGAATAGAGAAATGTCTATTCAGGTCCTTAGTCCATTTTTTTTCACTGGGTTGCGTTATAATTGTTGAGTAATAAGTGTTCTTCACATATTTTCTGATACAAGTCCTTTATCAGATATATGATAGGAACATTTTTTCTTCCATTTTGTGGGCTGTCTTTTCACTTTCTTGATGACATATGTTGAGCACAAAAGTTTTTTATTTTCATGAAGTCTAATTTATTTTTGTTGTTGCTTTTGTTTTTTAAATAATTTCTAAGAAGCCATTGCATAACCCATGGTCATAAAGATGTATTCTTACATTTTAATTTGAGATGTATGGTTTTGGCTCTTACATTTAGGTCTATGATTCATTTAGAGTTAATTTTTGCATATGGTACGAAGTAGGAGTCCACCTTCATTCTCATGTGGCTATCCAGTGGTTGCAGCAGTATTTATTGAAGAGAATAATCTTTCCCCATTGAATTGCCTTGAACTCTTGTCAAAAAATCAACTGACCAGAGCTGTAAGAATTTCTTCTGGGTATTGAGTTCTATTCCAGTGGTCTGCAGGTCCATCCATGTGACAGTACCACATTGTCCTAATGACTGCACTTTTGTAGTAAGTTTTAAAATCATGAAGTATATATGAGTGATGCAATTTTGTTCTTATGTTAAAAAACTGTTTTGGCTCTTCTTGGTCTCTTGAATTTGCATTCATAAAATATGAATTTTAGGATTAGTTTGTCAATTTGTGCAAAAAAAAAAGGCAGCTAGAGTTTTGATAGAGATACGCTGACTTTGTAGATCAATTTATCAATTTGAAGAGTATTGCCATTTTAATATTAAGTCTGCCAATCTATGAACACAGGCTACCCTTCCATTTATTTCAATCTAGTTTAATTTCTTTCAATGATATTTTGTGGTTTTTAGGCACAAGGCTTGCACTTCTTTTAAGTTTATTCCTAAGTTTTTTAGGTTTTTGATGCTATTATAATTAGAATTGTCCTCAATTTCATTTTCATATTGTTATTGTATAGAAACATAAATAATTTTTATATTGAGGTTGAATCATACAATCTTGCTGAAATCATTTATTAGTTGTATTAGTTTAGGCACGTGTGTGTGTGTGTATGCATGTGTGTGTGTGTGTGTATGCATATGTGTGTGTGTGTGTGTGTATATATCCTTTCCTTTAGAATTTTATATATATAAGACCAATTCATATGCAAATAGAGATAGTTTTACTTTTTTCCTTTTCAATCTGAAGTCTTTTATTTCTTTGTCATGTCTTATTGCCAAGTTTAGAACTTCTAGTACAATGTTCAATAGAAGTAGCAAGAGTGAACATCTTTGTCTTGTTCTTGATCTTAAGGGAACACCCCAGTCTTTCAGCAGTAAGTATTACGTTAGCTGTGAGTTATTTGTAGATGCTCTTTATCAGGTAGAGGATGCTCTCTTCTATGCTAGTTTGTTGTTTTTACCACAAAAGGGTGTTGGATTTTGTCAAATGCATTTTTTGCATCTAACAAGATAATTAGTTGTTTTATGTCCTTATTGTATTAATTTGTTGTGTCTGAATTTTGACATAAAAATGTACTTGAAGAAACCAAATCAGTTTAGTCTAGCCAAGTTAGTCTTGTCAGATTCCCCGATTTCCTGCTTCTCATCAGATCAGAAATATACACAGACAGAATACACACCTTGATTTTTGCATCTCCAAACTCAAAGAAGTTCCATCCAAACCCTGGTTGTTGCTTTTAAAAATGGTCAGAACTCATTTGAACAGTAAGTCTTTAATTAATCAGCTACTGCACAGCGATCAGGTCTGTTGGGAAGCAGTCAGTTTATTTCCCCCAAGAAATTTTTATGCCAGTTTATGACTCAAGGAAAAAAAAGTTTAAATGTATTTAAGGAAATTGAGTAAGCTTTTTGGTGACTAATGCTTTTTACTAGAAAGTCATACTTGAACACTGAAATGTAGAAAACCTTTACCAAATTCAGTCCCAATATATCCACCAATGAAATTCATTTATTCAGGGAATAATTATAGAGGGAAGAGCACACTAATGCTAGATGGACATGATCTAATGAACTGAGACTCCAGGAGAAGAAATAAAAACAAGAAGAAAGCAAAGGAGGAATGCAGAATCATATCCAGAATGAGCGTCAACAAGTAGAAAGATAAACAGAAAAGAGAAGGGGGTGAGGGTTGAAGCTGTATATGATCATTCAACAAATAACTTGAGGTGGATGGATCACTTGAGGCCAGGTGTTCAAGACCAGCCTGGCCAAATGGTGAAATACTGTCTGCACTAAAAATACACACACACACACACACACACACACACACACACACAAAATCAGCTGGGCATGGTGGCGGGCACCTGTATTCCCAGCTACTCAGGAGGTTGAGGCATGAGAATCGCTTGAACCCAGGAGGTGGAGGTTACAGTGAGCCCAGATCACACCACTGCACCCCAGCCTGGGTGACAGCATGAAACCCTGTCTCAAAACACACACACACACACACACACACACACACACAACAACAGCAACAACAACAAACCTAAATAACTGTCAAGCACTAACCATGTACCGCCTGCTCTAGGTACTTGGGTACCTAACCAAGACAAAGATACCTGCCCCCTCAGCCTACATTCTCAGAGGTGAGAAACATACAATACTTATAACAAGCCATTTAATCACATAGTATATTAAAGGCAGCAAGTGCTACAGAAAATCAAAAAGAAGAAGCAGGATAGGGAGGGGGCATATGCAGAGCCATATGAGTTGCTTTATACTTTACATACATGATCCCAGACTCTCCTATCAGTCCTCCAAGAAAGGAAATATTATCTCCACTTCCCACAGAAGCAAAGGCACAGAGTGGTTAAGCGGCTTGTAAGCAGTTAAGTTAAGCAACTGAACTGCTCAGAGCAGTTAATTGACCCTAAATAGTGAGCAGAACAGGGACTCAAAGTAGGCTCTACCTGACCACTGAACCAAAAAGTCACTTACAGAAAATCTATCTGATTCCAACCATAGAATACTCTTTTACTTCTGAACAACAACAACAACAACAACAACAACAAAAACCTCACACACAAAAGCAAAACCAAGGAGTGGGGAACAAAAGGAAAAAAAAAAAACCCTAAATGCTAAATAGTAAATTAAAGCCACAAGGACCTTATCTGTTTTCCATGCCAGCTGCCTGCCTTCCACTCCTCATTTATAATTCACTGGCACTCCATGGCAAGATATTTTTCTTTGTAAAGAATTTTCAACCTTTGAGTGATTCCATGACAGCCTTTGAAAATGGCTAATTTAATCACCTCCATCTATAAATTGGAAACCCAAAGCCCAGACTCTCAGAAGGGGCAGGGGGTCAGAGGTAACACTAAGAGGATTTCTCTTCATTCCTGTATATCTCCCTCTTTGGCAAAATGCACACAGCAATACCCAACAGCTCTCTTTCAACACACTGATGAAAGCTTTTCACCTGAATGAAACATATTCAGAGGTGTGTGGGGAAATAAGTGATTTGGCTTTTTTATTTAAATAGACATTTATGAAAATAGAACCCGCTAGTAAAGCAGGATTTCATTAAAAAAAAAAAACATGCAAAGAGTGCATTGGTTTCATTCTGTCAGAGTTGACATTCTACCTGCACATAATTGGGTTTGTGAATGACAGGTTTCCGAGGAATAAGCCATGATTCAGAGAGAGGAGATTCTGCATTCTCCTCTACCCCAAAACAAGTTCTGCAAATCCTCCACCCCAAAGTTGTGGCATTAAATCATGGCTTCCTTATCTCAGAAGCCATAATCGACCCTTCCATGGCATACACAGTATTGTTAGGTGAAGGCCCTCTGTTTAACTATTTCCAAGTAGCTTGGTCATCTGCACCAGTGATCATTATCATTTGGAAAATGACTAACAATTTATACCAATTAACTTGCCTGCCATTACATGAAAGGATTTATCATGAGTAGACTAGTGGCAGGGTTGGTGGCGGGAATACTTATCCGTGAGATTTTGACAGGTTATTTACAACACTGAACCCTGAACCACAAGGTCTTATTTTATGTGAGAAGTGATAGAATGAAGGCAAAAACGGGATCTTCCTTTAGAACATGATTTTGACAAGTTCAAGTAGCAAATTGTAGAAATTGAGATTCGAATGGGATTACAAACATCATCAAGTCTGTTTTTTTACTTTCCTTCTGTCTCTTTTATTCCCCTTCTACCCTTTTTTAATGAGAGGAAAATATATTTTGTAAAAGAACTCATATGCAGCAGCTCAAAACAGAAAGCAGGGCTGCCTGAGTTGATGTGGGAGAAGAAGGCCATGAGCCCAACTTCTCCCAAGCTCAACCTCCTCCCCCAACTCCAGGCACATTAATGGCCTTGAAGTCCTCAAGGTTCCAAAGCCACAAGTCTGAAAACCACCATACTTCCTGGACTCCACTAAGTCATTTCTAGCATGGGCCAAAATATGAAGTAGGTGCTTGATAATTTGCTAGATGGAAAGAAAAAAAAATACAGAGGCTGTTAATGGCTTTTAAGAGATAATTCCTAATCATAAAACTCTTATATAAATAATAATTCTAGTCATGGGAAATGGAATATCTGGTTGCCAAGACATTACATGGAGCTGCATGGGGAATAGCAGGATGTCCCAGTGACTCTAATCGGATCGGTCTGAGGCAGGCTCAGGAATGTGCATTTTCACCAGTGTGCCTGGTGATTGTGATGCAGCTGGTTCTCCAAGCACAGCTGAAGGCCACTTTTCTGTAGTAGCCACCTAGTTAGAAAGGGGTGCCTCAGAGTGTGGCTTAAAAACAGGTGTGGGTTTTACCAATACACTTGATGGTCTCAGCAACTCTGGACAATGTATATTTTCAACTATCCCAAAGAACCTATGCCAGCCCTTCCTTACCACCATGCCTTAACCTCTTGCATGACTAGGCCCTCCTGACACTCAGCTGGGTACCCAGTAGGGTGTGAAAGGGCACTGGTGAAAGGCAAGACTACATCAGACATGAGAATGGTGTCTCTTGTTGCCAGCCCTGCCATCTGTCTTGACTTCTGCCTCCCTTGTGGTTCTCCTCTGTCCCAAGTCCATGGCCAGATCAGGTTCAGGCTACTTTCATGCATGGGGACAAGGGGCAGCCTGCTTAAAGAGCGGTTCAGCCCCCGTACAAACCAAGTGACTGACAAGCTTGGGCAACAGGCTAACCCTAACCCTAACCTAGTGGATCCAACATGGCTAAGCCCAGGGCAGGCAAAATCAGACGTGGGAAAATACACTTTTGTTAAAAACAAAGAGCTGAAATAACCCAAAGCTCTCCATTGCTTTCTACTAAATAACAGATGTATCCTAGGTATGTAAATTATTCCATGACTCTAGCTCACTAAAGGCAGAAGAACAGGTTTTTTTGGAGACAGGGTCTCTCTCTGTCACCCAGGCTGGAGTACAGTGGTGTGATCACGGCTTACTGCAGCCTCGACCTCCTGGGCTCAAGTAATCCTCCCATCTCAGCCTCTTGAGAAGCTGCAACTAAAGGGGCATGCCACGATGCCCAGCTAATTTCTGTATATTTTTGTAGATCGAGGTTTCACCATGTTGCCCAGGCTGTTCTTGAAGCCCTGCACTCCAGCAATCCTCCTGCCTCAGCCTCTCAAAGTGCTGGGATTACAGGCATGAGCCACCATGCCTAGCTCTCTTTTTATTCTTAATAAGAAAAAAAAAGAGAGGAAAACATTTTCCTTCTTAATATACTCTCCTCCTTATTACAATATAAAGTCATTGCTTCCTTACCCTTAAAAAGCAATATGCAACTAATGGCAGATAAGCAGTAAGAGCAAAAAATTTTCAAAACACTCACAATCCCGAAGATAATCACCATTAAACAGAAACAGCTGCTGATCCTCTTCTCCCTTAGTGTTAAGAAACTAGAGACCAGACTTTATTCTATGCGTTCCCCATCAGCCAGAGCCAGGGGACAAAACTCTGGCTGGCAATGACAAGACATGAGCCAGAGCCACTCACATATGCACACACAACACTCTCAGCAAATAGATGTGCATTATCCAATCCAGATAAGTGGGTCTGTTCTGAACTGGTGTCCTGTAGCAGGATCAAGAATCCACTTATGCAATGTAAAAGATACCTCCAGCGTGAGAATTACATATAACATATACTTACGGGTATCACAGAGTTTAAAGTTAGGTCCTTTTGATAAAAAAAAAAAAGTCTGACATCCAGACTAGCTATCAACTTGCAATTTTCTGTGCAAGTGGAGAGAGATGGGGCATGGACAATTTAAAACCACTAAGACTTGGCTTTGACTTGTGTCTTTGTACACTAGTATAACCTCCAGTGCTGCCATAACTTACATCACTTCAAACTATGTAACAGATCTCTGAGAGAGGCTGACGCAGGAGTTGCTGGTCAAGGGCCTGACTTACCCGATCTGCTCTGTGGCCCATTTTCCCTGAGTTTCCAACAAAAGCATCACCTCTTCACATGCACGCATGGCACCAGCCTAAAATGAACCAAATGTTCTTTTTGAGTGTACTGCCCTTTAGTAACACCTCCCTCAGGTTTTAGGAGGCAATTAGGTGTTTGGGTAAAGAGAGTTTTTCCTAGACCGCAGGCTGCCTAGAAAAGGAAACAAATGAAGGGACAGTGGCTGTTCTCAGCAAGAAAGTCATTCCCCTGTGATGTTCCACTGAGTCTGCAAGAACTGGAAGCAAGGTCTGCCTGCCCTAAGATATTGCTGAGATAATCCTGCCTTGAACAGGTCAGAGTTGTTAAAACTGAGCTATCACAAAGAACACAAGCTACCCTCCTCAAAAACTGCATGGATCATGTGACCCACACACAGGGCTTCAGCTCCTACCTTATATATCCCTTGCAAAAGGGGTAAGTGGAGAGTCAGAATGTCAGAAAGGAGGGAAGAAAATGTATTTGTAGAGGCTGGCCTGAAATCAAATGGGAATGTTCCAAGAGGCAAAAATCTGCTCCAAAGGATCAAGGGCTCCAGATGGCAGGTGTGACCCCCAGGCCCTGAATCCTGTTGCTCTAGCCCAACCTGTGCTTTGACTGAGGATGGCAGGTGAGGGGTGAACACAGCAGCGAGGTTCTACTCTTAATTGCTCATACTTATGAAGGTTTATAATGTTCAATATTTTTCACTTAGTTTATCTCATTTCTCTCTCAGAAGTCCTATAAAGTTGGCATTTTTATCCATTTCAAAGATATACAAATTTAGGCAATAAACTCCTAAGTGACTTCATTGAAGTTAAGGATATATGCCATCTGACTCTAAAACCAATGCTTTCTCACTTTCTCCTACCTTGTTTTAGGTAGAGTGTCCAAATATTCCTTGTTTTATTACACCTATATCCATCCATCTACCTGTCTATCCATCCATCCATCTATCCATCCATTCATATCCATACATACATCCATATCTATCTACCCATCCACCCATCTATCCATCCATTCATATCCAAACATACATCTATATCTATCCATCCACTCATCTAATCTATCCATTCATATCCATAAATACATACATATCCATCCAACCACCCATCTATCCACCCATTGATATCCCTATATACATCTATACATATCCATCCATCTATCCATCCATTCATATCTGTAAGTATATCCATATCTATCCATCCATCCACCCATCTATCCATCCATTCATATCCATAAATACATCTATATATATAGATCTATCCATTTATCCATCCATTCATATCTGTAAGTACCTCCATATCTATCTATCCATTCATTCACATCCACACATATATCTGTATCTATCCATTTGGCCAACCAACCTACCAACCAATCAGTTACCCACCCACCCACCCACCAACACTGACTGAGCAGCTACTGCATGTTAGGCACTGCACTAAGATGCTGGGCACACAACAGTCATTAAGACAGACAATATGCCTGCCTGTGTGGAGCTTTGAGCGAAGTGAGGAAGACAGTCAACAGTTAAATAAACAAACAGATAAACCTGCCATTTCTAGACTGTGATAAGTGTTGTTAAGTGTTATGACAGAAATAGGGACATAAGAAAGAGAGGAATTGAGGATGGGTCAGGACAGGACTTCCGTTGAAGTAACATCTGAGTTGTGATGAAAACACTGGCTATGAGGCAGATATGAGAAAAACCAGAGGAGTTTTCCAGGAGGAGAAAAAGTGAGCGCACAGGTCCTGAGGCGGGGAAGAGCACTGTGTGAGTCATTCTCAGAAGGTGATATTGTGGCCTCCCTCCTCCCCCACTGCTGTCTGCATTAATGACAGTGACCAAACTGGCTGGGCCACTGCCTGTCCCAAAGCCCAAGCACAGATGTGAAATTCAGGGGATGGTGCCATTGTAGTGGGCGTAGGAAAGTTCTCCCATCCTCCATAACCCGTTTCTCCTTGGAATTTCTATATCCCTCTGTCTTGATACCCAGATGTCAGCATATCCTGTTATTTGCAGCCTTACTGGCTCCTTAAATCCCTCCCCTTAGCCACAATACTTTGTTTTCCCCATTTTTTGGCAAACACTCAGTCTGAATGAGGGACCCAGGCATGAACCTTGACACTTGCCATGTCTGGGAGTGAGATCGCTATCTCTGTGAGAAAGGAAAAATGGTTTCCTAATAAACACAGAAGCTCAAGGGCGGAGACTGTGACGGGGCCAGCTGGGTATGAGACTGGTGTGTGCTGAGTGCCAAGACCACACTGCCTGGTCCTATCCAACTCCCTCCCTTCCGGCTGGGCTCCAGTGGCTCTGGCCATCTGCACCAAGAAGCGCTTCTCTCTCCCAGGGGTTGCTGAAGTTGGTGCAGGATAATTTTCAGGGGCAGTTGTTTCCTCTTCTTAATATGCCAATTAATGCTTCAATGAATGATATGCAGTGCCCTACTTTAGACTAATTTATCTTGTAAGTTTTGAGCAGTGGAAATGCCTTCCCTTTTAAAAATAAGTACCCTGGCTGACTCTACTTGGAAACACATAATTTAAAGATCTCTTAATGTACTTTGATTTGGAGGAATGATGCCTCTATCATTGAGGGGCAGCATCTTAGACTGGGTTTCCCCAGAATCAGATTCTCAGAAGGTATCTGAATCTTGTGGGAGATGATCCCAAAAAGGCCTGAAAGGAAATGGAAGAATGAAAGTGGGGAAGGGTAGGATGCCAATAGAGGGTAACTTAATGAACAGGTAGCAGCTTTGAGCAACCAGAACTCATTTCAGCTGAGGACCTATGGGAGACAGTACAGAACATTCCTCAGATACACTCCCCTTGAGAGTCAAGGAAGCAGAAGTACTTATCCACCAATTCTCAATAGCCATTGGTTGAAGACCACTCCTTGGGGCTCTTTGGCCTCTCCCACAGGCCAGACAAGTAGGCTCAAGCAACAAGGTAGAGTTTCTACTGCAGCAGGAACCACAAGTCAAAAAGGGAGACCAGAGGCAATGCCGAAATACTTGTGGCAGTCAACTTCATTTATTAAACAATAATTTGCTGAACATTTACTATGTACCATGTATTGCGGTAGGTGTTGCAAGGGGTTAAAAAAAATAAAAAGGAGTTTCTGTCTGACATAAAGATATAGCCAGAAAGAGCTAGACCGTAAATTTCAAAGTGGAGAGTTCTTATGAAAAAGATATTTAAAAGAATGTTCTTGTTCTTAAGAGAAAGACACTGAAATATGTACAGGTAAGGGACAATGTTTGCAATTTATTCTCAGATGGTTCAACAAAAATAATCTGTGTGTATGCACGTGTATGTGGAGAGACAGAGGAAAAGAGAGAACAAGCAGCACAAATGCGGCAAAATATTAACAGAAAAATCTAGAAGGGTGTTTGGGACTTTGTTATACTATTCTTGTAACTTTGATCTAACCTTGCAATTTTACAAAATGAAAAGCTTTAATACAAAGAAAGTGGTTGGTACTGCGTCTCTGTTGTTAGGCCATTATTATTGTGTCAGCCATTGTGCTACAGAAGGTTCCTGGTTAACAACAAATCAGGGAAGGCCTCCTTGAGGAAGCTGGGCCCAAAGATTGCTATGCAGGAGAGGTTACTAGGCAAAAAGATAATAAAAGAGTATTCCTAACAGGTGAATAAAGTCATGGGAGGGGGAGAGAACATGGTGTCATTGAGATATTGACAGGAGTCTAGGATGGTAACAAGATGGCAGCTGGTGAGCTCCACATACAATGCATGTTAAGGAGTTTTGCTTTTATTTTAAAAGCATTCACAAGCCAGTGAGGGAATATGTCTACCAAGCACACAGAGAGCTAATCTAACTTCGTGATGAGTAGACAGAGCAAGCCCTCAAAGGAGTAGAGCTTGGCAACTGATGGTGTCTCCATGGCAACATGGCTACCTGCATCCTCACATCATTGTATCCCTATGCAAGGCTGTGGGATACCTAGAAAAGCTCTTATTTCCTTAGCTGCCTGTCAGACCTGATGCTCTGCAAAGAATAAACCAAGGTAGATAGAGCTGGTTACGCCTTCTAGATATATTTCTCCACTTTACTTTGTCTACATGCCACCTATAATTTTATGGCACGTACATGTTTGCTTCATTGGACACTTATCAGAGCAAGTTCTAAGAGCCCTTCCTTTCCAGATAAATCCTTTCTGGGAACAGTTTCTGAGGAAATGAATGAAAACCGAATTCTAACACACTTCACCTACAAACTTCAAGGCAAAGATCAGAAGACTCCACAAAACACCTCTCTGTGTTTACTTTTCTGTTCCAGGCCACCTGCTGAAGTACTTTAGTCTCTAACTTCATTGTGGATGAGATTGGTTAAACTTACATGGACAAGATCTGAGGCATAAAATATTCTCTAAGTACTTAAAGGCAGTACACTGCAGTGGGTTAGGATCTTAGATTCTGTGGTTACACTGATTTGGGTTCAAATCCTAACTTCACTGAGTTGCCATTAGGATTTAACAACTTAATATATACAACACACATGGTATAATGAAATTTGACTAAAGGACAATGTGGCTAGGTCCTAACCTATGTCTAGGGATACAAAGTCAAACAAACAAACAAACAAACAGAAGTAGTTAGGGTTCTTGTTCTCTAAAACTCAATCTAGACCCTACTAATCTATTCCAGTTAGGATGGAAAGAGATCAATGGATAACAGATGGGTGGTGAACAATTCATTTTGATAAGTCTTACCAAATATAAGCATTTATATTAAGTGTACACTTATAGGTGCACTGGACTGAGCAAGGTAAATTTATTATTATTCCTACGAAAGGATTATGTATCCTTGACCAAGTTTTTAATTCTTCAAGGTCATACTAATGACTTTTTTTTTTTGAAACAGAGTTTTGCTTGTGTTGCCCAGGCTGGAGTGCAATGACACAATCTCAGCTCAGTGCAACTTCTGCCTCCCGGGTTCAAGTGATTCTCCTGCCTCAGCCTCCCAAGTAGCTGAGATTACAGGCATGCGCTACCACACCCAGCTAATTTTTTGTATTTCTTAGTGACGGGGTTTCACCATGTTTGCCTGGCTGGTCTTGAACTCGTGACCTCAGGTGATCCACCTGCTTTGGCCTCTTAAAGTGTTGGGATTACAGGCATGAGCCACCTTGTCCAGCCATGACTTTTTTTTCATACCAAGATGCAATAAGGCAGGCAGGTTAGACAGTAAATTAATGACCTGTTGGATGAATCAAGGAGTTTAGAATTACCAAGACCTTTCATTTCAGGTAACTTTTAAATTGCCAATAATCTCTAAAAGGTTAGTCAGATGAGCAGGGGTTCTTTATAGATCAAGAAAGTGAAGTTCAGAAAAGCCAAGTATACTGTGGTTTACTACCAAATGTTGGAGGTATCTGGAACTCCAAGCTTACTCTTTTTCCCCTGAGCCCAGGGGCATAAGGTCAGTTTGGCTTCATTTTAGGGGTGTGATTTCTCCAACTTTCTTCAGAAAATATTTTCTGAGTATGTGCCAAGCTCTGTGTCAAGCACTTTCCATGTCTTCCTTAGTTTAATCCTCAAACCACACCATGAGAAGGGAATTACTGTCATCCTTCTCCTTTTACAGATAAGACAACTAAGGCTCAAAGATTTTATGGAACTTACCCAGAGCCCTTCACCAAACACCTGAATACCTTTTGGCAGCCCCTCTGGACTGACTGCACTGGTCCTTTAATCCATGTAAAACAAGTTGTGCTTTTTTCCCTGTTCACATAGAGGCCCCCAAATCACTGGCAAGTCATAGGAAATTCTTAAGTGGCTGCTTATTAATAACATTTTCAGTTTATATTAGGCTGCCTTTCATCCAGGGGAACTGGGCCAGCTCCATGCACAGAGAACCACAGAAATTCAGCCATCTCTGGTATGGACAAGAGCCAGCTGGCAGCAGAATCCCTCAGGGGCTTGGCTTGTGGGGATTCTGGCAATGGTCACACCCTTCGAAACTTGACAGGGGTCCTTTAGTATCTGTGCTGAAGGGCTGGAGGCGAAAACTTCCCAGAAATCCATGTTGCTCAGCAAATGAGGCCAGAGGCTCCGGACGACCCCAGTGGACTTGCGAAACAAGAGAATCGAGTGACTGGAGGTTTACCAGACACCAATGCTGGATGTAAAGCCCCTCAATTCAAATTGAGTTAGACACAACAGGGAAAGACATTGTTTTCAGGAGAGACCTGGCTTTAGTCAAGTCCAAAGAAAGAAACAAACAGAACAAACCAAAATTCTCAGGGTTTTCTACAGGAGGGACAGGCAGAACAAATGAGATGCTGACTTCCCTGATTTGAGCTGGATCTAGGAAAAGGTTTTTGGGGTTTTGTTCTGAGCTACAACTTGCTTCCTCATTCTTGCAGCAGTGAAAGGAAGGAGGGAAGTACACAGAGAGAAAATAACATTTTCTGGTTTCATGATTTTTTGGAAAGAAGCCCTCGATGAATTGGATTCACATGGTCTACAGGAGTAAGGTTTTGAAAATATTAAAAAAATTGTTATACTCCGATTTGACAAGGTGCTGGTTGAAGGATATATCCCTCCTACATCCCGGCCCCCACACTGTGTCCCAAGCCTACTAGATGTAGCCACGCCCACACACTTTCAGCACAGTTGATGAAATGAACAACGAGGAGCACGGACTGTGGACTTCCTTGGTGGATGGGATGAGTCTTAGTCATTTATTCATTATCTCTTTTTACCACCTCTGTCTTTACTATCCTCATGCAATTCACCATTACCTCCTGCTTGGGCTACTACAATAGCCTACTTCTTAATTTCCTGCTTCCACCCCTGCCCTTCTAGAATTTAATTTCCACCACTGTTTGTTTCTCAAACAATGATGATAACACTCAGCTCTCCTGCTTAAAATGCACGATAAACTTCTCATAACAATGAGAATGAAGCACAGACTCCTTAACCATGGCCTACCAGACCCTGTATAACCTGGTCTGTTCCTCTCTCTCCAAATTCATTTTGTTCTACTCCATTCTCCATCACATTGAGCCTCAGCAGCCTCTATCTGTCCTTTGAATTTGCCAAGGCTATCTATCTTTCTCTTAGGATCTTTGCAGTGACTGCTCCTCATCCCAGAATACCCTTCCCTCAGTGCTTCAGGAGCTGGCCTGCTTTTCACTATTCCCATCATCAACCAAAGACATCTCCACCAAGGGTCCTATAAAAAATAGCCCACCTGCCTTTCTCATTGACTCTCCATTTTAGTATCCTTTAAATGTTTTTTTTTTCTTAACCTTTATCACTCTCAGAAACCATTTTATTTGCTGTTGTGTCTATAATACACTTTTCCCATTATAATGTAAAATTAAAAATCCTATATCTGGAACAATAAGCATTCGATAAATAGCTCTTTGAAATTTTGACTCTCTAATGTCCAAAATCTAGTTGCAACCAGTGGGCTACAAACAAGATATGACCAATGTGTAAATTTTATTTTTTATATATATTTTTTACAATAACTGAAAATGCATATTGCCACAATTATGTAAAAAATGTAAAGTGTGATTCAACTACATGATGAATAGTGTTTAACCAGTATCACATTAAAGAAAGATTGCCTTTGTCTTCAATTAAATGAAAGTATGCAAAAGCTTAAGATTAGGTAGAGAAAGATAACATTATTGCTGACAATGTACCATAACTCTAGTGAAGTAATCTAATTCTGTTACTGTACTGCAAAATGTCAAGTATTTGAAAGAATGCCTCAAGTACAGAAATACTGAAAAACTAGCCTAGCACAAAGCAAATGTTCAAAAAATTGTTGGACTGTTGAGTGAACAATAAAAAATAATGTGAGAGATAGGAGGAACAAGAACTCCTGTGGCCTTGGCATCTGAGACCTCTCCCCTCAATTTACTCATCTATAAGATGGAAGAAAATCAGGTAACTCTCTCTTTCTAGCTCCACAGGGTTTAACATTAGATCCTAGGTAATCACGTAGAAAAATGTTGCATTTCTCTGGGGCAGAAGAACATTTTTTTTTTTCCAGTCACACATTAACCTGTAGAGATTTCTCTGGATGAATTTACAACAACCTACCACCCAGCCTAGCAGTTCTTAACCTTTTGGGTGACTTGATGCCTTTAAGAATCTCAAAAAAACTGGGATCCTCTCCCTTAAAAATGGACATATACACACAGAAAATTTTGCATTAAATTTCAGAAAGTTCATCAATTCTGTCTGGTCCTTTGCTGTCCAGGGATCTCAAGCTAAAAACATCTGGCTTGGAAAACTGGTTAAACGCAAAAGACCGGCTGTGATATTTTAAACTACCCACAGGGCCAAAGTCAGTGCCTTGTATCTCACAGATGCTCAATTGCTATTTCTCACTCTCTGTAACATTCTTTTAAAAATTCAAAATAGCACATGATATCATAGTTACCATTTAGGATGCTGCATCTTAGCAATTCAGTGGTGCAGGATTTAAAACCATTTTTAAGCATTACAAGGGCAAACAACATGAGTGTTTAGGCAGCTGGTTAGGCAGCCAAATTGACACAGTGAAAAGGAGGCAGGTTCAAGCTTTCCGATCAATCAAGCCCTATGATTATGCTGTTTTCTACCTATTCCCCCTTCAGAAGCCAGTCTAGCAAGGAATCAAAGCTCCTCTTGTTGAGAGAGGAGCCTGTGAATTCTTTGCTGTGCATTTTCACCCTCCTTCCTAATAGTCACTTCGGAGTGGCCCAACCTGCACAGGACGCAAGGGTAGGGGTGTCATCTGTCCAGTCCATGGCAAGCTTCTAGTCTTGACAGGTTTTCCTGGCAACTGCTGGGATGATGCACTCTAAAGCAAGTAATAGACTCAGGCAGTGATTTAAATGAAGTTCTGACTCTTGATGGATAAGCTGTCAGGGGAAGGGGACAGCTTTAGCTGAGGGCTCTATGCAGTTGCTGAGCCAGGAACAGACACTTCATGTGCACTGACTACCTAACCAATGGCTTGCCTGCCGGGAGGATGCCTACAGAAAACAGCCCCTTGTAAAGGAGGTATTCCTCTGAGAGCATCACAGCAGGAGACCTGGAGAAAGACCCTACATCATTGGCAAAGAAAAGGGACAGGAGTCCTAAGAATGGTCACCATATTAATCAGAACAACAGGATGTCCTATAGAGAAAGAAAGAAAAAAGACTATTAAGACCTTAATTTACCAAAAATTAAATAAAACTTTATTTTAAATTAGAATACATTTAGGGGGTACAAGTGTAGTTTTGATACATGGTTATACTGTGTAGTGGTGAAGTCTGGGCTTTTAGTATATCCATCACCTGAATAGTGTACATTGTACCCATTAAGTAATTAACTAAAACTTTAGTAAGCCTGCAGAATATCCACATTCCTAAGAACAAATAAAATACAGAGTAAATGGAAAACAGAGTTTCATTTCAACACACACAGGCTATTGTTAGGTGTTCAATATATATTTACTAAACTGAAAAGAGAACCAACTTCCACGAAGTATCCAAGGGTAGAATTAGCATGCAGGGTAAATCTCCTGGGCCACCTGTAACTCATGGGTACAGGCTGCCTCCAGCGCTGTGTTGAGAAGGACTCTGAGGATGCATTGGGGCTTGACAGAAAAAAATGTGTCGATCATTTGTGAGGTCTGAAGTGGACAAAGGAGACTTGGGCATGGTGATATAGGTGCCAGTTATTTGCCATACTAATCATATGGTCAGGACACTTATTAGAGTGAAGTCCAAACAGCCTGGTGTCTAGTGAGGTGACAAATATCGAACTGACATAATGTACACCATCAACCTTTTCTGGCTTCCTCACAAAAGAGGATCACTGGGAATTTATTTTCAGGACAATAATTTGCATGGTTGCCATAGCCTGAATCACAAGATAAACTCAGTTGAGCTAACCTTGCTCTTCCTATTAAGGCAGAAAAGGGATCTGTCATACTGTCCAAATTTATAAAACCAAGATGGATAATGAACTGGGATTTAATTTAAAATAGCCAAAAACTCAGTTAACCAGAACCCTCCATTCCTCAGAATATTCCTCTTATGTACCACTTCCTCCCCATCCCAGGTGACAATGGAGCAAACACCTGTGCTCTTTGAAACTTCATAATGCATTTTACTTTGATTTATATAAATCAGAACTTTTTTACTTAAAAACAATACAACCTCATCTTGGAAACATCTATTTCTTATAATCTCAAGTACCCAAAATATTTGTAATTGTACATATATAAATAAATTACACATACATTCACACAGTAAGTCCCAAGATGTTTCACATCTATCATATCTATAAGTTGTGAAGGTTCCAAAGTCAGATGATACAAATTCAAATCCCAAGTTGGCCACTTACCGGCTGTGTGACCTTGGTCAAGTTATTCAATCTCTCTGTGCTTAGTTACTGTAGAATGCAAACGGTAACAAAGCCTGCCTCCTAAGGCAAGGATCAAATAAAATACAGCACATAAAACAGTGAACACGATGCTTGGCACACAGTAAGTAATCATTAAATATTAGATATTGTTTTATTACTCTGCAGATGGAGATACTGAGTCATGGAGCAGCTGAATGATTTGAGGTTTACTCAAATAAGCAATAATTGGAACTAGACTCTAGACCTTCTGAATTTAGTCAAATTTTCTTTCTTCTACTCCTATTAGAAAGGTAGTTTAGAAGGAGTTGCATCAGCATCACAGGGGAGCTTATTAACAATTCAAAATCTGCATTTCAGCAACATCCCCAGGTAGATGCACACTAAACTTGAGAAGCCTTGGTCTCTGGCACTCTGTAGGATGCTTAAGCCCCGGAGAGCTTCTGAAAGTGAATGAACACCACCAACACACTGCCCACCACCACCCCCTCTTCACTAGTGCAAAGCATCCAAAGGTCAGACATTCTTCCAGGAAGCTTCCCATCATTTTCTGGGAGTCTACCACTTCTCATATTCCAGGACATATTCACAACACAGAGAAGTCAGGTCCTGATATAAAACCTGACCTTTTAGTTCCCCACCAAGAGTGGCCGACAGAGCAAATTACACTCCTTCCCTGACGAGGCTGAATTCATTCTGAAAGTTCGCATTCATCAAGGTCATGGCTGGAAGACAACGTACTGATCACCTGATTTAGGACCCTTATATTCAAGATGAAAGAACTGAGGCTCAGAAAAGGGAAACATACATTTTAGTTAGAACCTGATGTGCATACAACTGGGGATCAAGAGCAACAAGCTTGGGCTTCCCTCTCTCCAAACTCCCATCTGTCTGCCCACAGACACAAGTTTAGACCAGAATTCCCTATGTTCTCTATAGTCCAGCAAAGGACTGCTTCCATCTGCCTGCAGTTTTTACTTCTCATCTCAGGGTGTTTTCTGACTTTCCAACCAATCACACTTTCATTCTAAAAGCCACATTAAAAGCGGAAGGTGAAGACACCACTATGTTCTGTTTCATGTCTGACACACTTTCTTGGGTGTTTCCAACTTTAGCAAAGATCAGCCAAAGAGATTTTAATTCAATAGCTAAATAATGAGGCATTTCTTAAATGAGGGATTCATAAAGGAGCTATATAAGAAAAAAACAACAACATCCCCAGGAGACATTATAGTGAAAAGTATAAAGAAGCCTAGTAGTGGACAGGGTTTGGACTCTGATTATCCTGGGTTCAAATCCCAGCATTACTCTTTACTGTCTGTGTGAGCTTGAGAAAATTACTTAACTTCCAGGAGACCTGGTTTCTCAATTATTAAACAGAACCAATCTAGCTGCAAGACTGCTGTAAGAATTAACAAGCAAGGTACATAAAGCATCTTTCAAGTCAGCAAGCACTCAGTAGGCGCTCAATCTATGACAGTTATTATACATTCACAACAACATTAACCACAGACTATACACAGACACATAGACACCCAAAACATACATTGCCTTTATATAACAGTTACCCTAAAACCATGCCAGATTTTGTGACCATAGAAAATATGGCTGTTTCTTCGTTAAGTCTTGGAACTTTCAAGAGCAGGCATCTCAAAGGACTCATAACGGATGAATGGATGCCAAGAAAAGAGCTGGAAAAATGGCATCTTGCCCAGTTGAAATGAAATGCTAAAAATTTCTGTCCTGGCTACCTTTAACCCTGGATGGGGCTGAAAAATATTTACAAGGTTTGATTTTAAGGAGTCAAGGAGAGGAGGGTGACTTGAGGCCAATAGCACTCCCAGTGTGAGAGGAATGGAGGCACTCAAGTCAGCTTCCCATCACCTGAGGAAGGCTGGGTGCTGGCTAGGAAAATGTACCAACAGGAAGTGAATCTTGCTCCATGTGTGAAGAGATAAAGAAAGGGCTCCTGTGCTGCCTCAGTGCCCCAGGCTGGTTTACAGACAGCAGCTCAAACACTAGCACCAGGAAGAAGGGAGCTATCAGAGACCCCCCACTATTGCTTCCTCCTGTAGGTTCACTCTGCTGTTCTCAGTGAGCATGACTCTGGTAATGCTTTGTTAAATGACACCAGTCCCGATTTTCTTCATGCCCCCAGTTCCAACAAGTAATGTCTCTGGATTCTGTGCCCCCTGGAGTGCTAGGTTTCCTCTTCCAAGTCAGCATTCATAGCTGAGTGCTTAGTTCAGCCAGTTTGATCTTTACAGACTTCATAGCCAAACATGCGCTGAAGTTTACCCTCTATACCCACCAGGGAAAGGCAGGCTCATATTGTACTTGAAAATCTGCTCCTTTTAATTAATGTACTTTTAAAAATGGTCCATGGTGCTCTAGTGGAAAACATGTGCTGTGCTTAGTCATAAGGAGGGTTTTAGGATTTAAAATGGCTTCACTGTGAGTTTTGTAGGACAGATGGGGAGAGGAGTTTTTAGCTAAAGGAGACTAGAGTTGCCTTCTGAGTTGCAACTTCACCCAAAGGGAACCTTCAGCTTTGCACTTTCATGGTGGATTGGCAATTGCTCTGATATTCTCCCAGCTGCTTCCTCGTTCTGTCTTCCTTTCCCTCTCCCCCTTTTAACGCTCCATCTAAACTCACACACTCTCTCTCCTCTCTCCAGCCTTGCTTTTTTCTTCTCTGCCTTATCCCTAGGGAAATAACACAACAAGCAAGGTTATGGTTTTCAGACGCCAAATAATAAACTGCTTAGACAATAGGCCAAGGAAAAAAGAAAACCAAGTGTCCAAACTCAACTGACTCAATCCCCAAAAGAGATCTTTGCCCCTGCTTGATTCAAACACACACACACACACACACACACACACACACACACACAC
>CAUYLG010058328.1:0-51810 GCA_963573385.1 Cacajao melanocephalus
AGATAGAAAATTAACAAGGATATCCAGGACTTGAACTCAGACCTGGAACAAGTAAACTTAACAAATATTTACAGAACTCTCCACCCCAAATCCACAAAACATACATTTTTCTCAGTATCACATTACACCTATTTAAAAAGTGACCACGTAATTGGAAGTAAATCACTCCTCAGCAATTGCATAGCATTTCACAGGTTTAAATAAAATACTGGTTGGCTGAAAAAAAAAAAAAAGAACTAGGCTTGTAATGAAACCACTTTTGTATATTCTGTTTGCATTTTAGGCTTAAGAGGATTTGAGCTTCTAAATTTGAAGATGTGGTTTATTAAATTTATACAATTGCTTAAAAGAAAGATTTTGTTTGTTTTTTTTATACTGACTTGTAAGGTGGTTGAAGTGTTTGTCATTGTAATTTAGGAACCTAAGATTAATATAATGTTTACATAGCTAAATATTTACAAGAGTTTGAGTTGTCAAATGTAAGAGATATCTGAGCATTTATCAAATAGTACAAATAATTGTTCTTATTTGATATAAAAATTATTAAGAAAAACAGATTTTAAAAATTATAGTTAAAATAAACTACATACTAATCAAAATATTAGTAATTGTAAATATGCTTTTCTGTACACAAAAGCCCCATTTGATAATAAAAGCTTGCAACTTGGTTGTTAGAATCTCAGTGCCTCAGTGTAAATTCTGGTTCCACTATTTTCTCCCTTGAGCAAGTTACTCAATTTCTCTATTTTCTCACTGTAATATGGAGATAATAGAAATATTATCTTATAGGGTTATTATGAGACTTAAGATAAAACAAGTAAAGTACTTAGAACAGTGTTTGGCATATACTAGATGCTCAATAAATGAATATTATACTACTCTGATTTTTAAAATTACAAACCTCAGTGTACAATAAATAAATATAGCCACACATCTCTGCTGGGGCACTGAAAGGAATTCAGGTGAAGAGAACCAGAGATGGAGGGGCCACAGGTGACGACGGTTTGCAGTACTTGATTCTTCTCAGTGGTTACTTGGCTTTTGAAATTCAACATATTGTTAAAAAACATTTCAAAAACTCATCTGTTAATGACACCACATTAACCCAGCACTTTAAATAACAAACTTCCTAAAAGAAAAGTGCAGATATATGGCTCTGTGTGGGAATTTGCACCTAGTGTTGATGGGGTTAACATAAGCGAACCTATAAAACATATGAATGAAAAAATGTTTGATCTCACAGGTAAAGATGAGGATTGTTGCTATTTTCACTGGATGGCAACAGTTTAGTAAAAGCATGTGATTACCACAATCAGTTGTATGGAGAAGTCAAGTATGGAAACTGTATACTTTGTTTTGATTCAATAAGAGACTTGGACAGAGATATATTCATGGCTCATCCTCTTCCTATACAAGAAAAATAGAGGGAGTGTGCAGAGGGGAGCTTGAGCAACCAAGAACCACATCCTACATTCTACCCACATCAGAACATTTCTGTGTGCTGCCAAAGAGTAGAACTACATGGGAGGAGAGAGGTAGTTTATTATCAGATGTTAAATAGCAAGTTCAACTTGCTATTTGTGTAATGGTAAATACAGCACCGCAAATCAGGCTGAAATCTTATTAAGCTGAAGAATGTGGGAGTGTAGTTAGCATAAATCCATGGTTAAAAGACCCATGGAACTTGGGAATCACCAACTCTATTAATTGCTTATTGCTTCTTATTTTAAATTAGTAGCCCATCTGTTACTACAAAATCATTGAATTATATGACACTTTACCCCTTTCAAGTCTCTTACCTACTTCTAATTCTTCTTCTCAACAAGACCCATATGGCTTTCCTTTTCATAAAGACTCCCAGGGAAGAGATTTTACAACTTCTCTTGTTAGTGCTTCCATAGCTGTCAGCCCACATCACCAGGAAATCTTTCCTTGTGTCTCTTAGGAAACCCCCTTAAAAGTAATGAGTAACTAAATCTTGCTTCTGAGCGGGAGGGAAAGAGAATGGAGTATGAGTCTGCCAAACCAAAGGTAAATGGAGCCTCCGTTCGTTATTTGACATCTGAGCTTCTAGAAGTGACGGGGCAACTTCAGCAGATGAATCACAGACTGGAAGGAGACGTGATTGGTTCCTGGCCCATCCTCTTTGTTTTAAGCAGAGTGAGATGGAACCGTGCCAGAAAGACTACTGTAAAACACAGCAGAACCTTAGCTCACTTCTGAAAAGTTTAGGAATTTGGAGATAGCCGCATATATAGTATTTATCACTTAAAAAAAGTTCATTGTAAGTAAAGAGATCTTAATGTATGTTATCTTATTTTTTAAAGATATATACATATATAATATGTATATATTTGTTTTTTAAAACCACTTTAAAATTTTAACATATGGTTCAAAATAGAATAGTTTATTAAAAAGTCAGGGTGCGGCTGGGCATGGTGGCTCACACCTGTAATCCCAGCACTTTGGGAGGCTGAGGCAGGTGGATCATCTGAGGTCAGGAGTTCGAGACCAGCCTGGCCTATATGGTGAAACCCCATCTCTACTAAAAATACAAAAATTAGTCAGGCATAGTGGCACATGCCTGTAATTCTAGCTACTTGGGAGGCTGAGGCAGGAGAATCACTTGAACCCGGGAGGCAGAGGTTGCAGTGAGCAGAGATCACACCACTGCACTCCAGCCTGGCAACAAGAATTAAACTCCATCCGAAAGAAAAAAAAGAGGTTGCTGAGTCCGGGTAAACTGTTTTAGAAATGGCTGAGGTGATCAAGGAAAATCTAACGTCTTTCCAGATAGAAGCTGGTCAAGACAAAAAAAAAAAAAAAGTCTGAATTGAAACCTATGAATAGAGATTGAAAATCAAGTTAAATTCAGATTAGATGACTCCTAGTAACTTGGTTAGTAGCAGAGAAGCTATTTAAACATTGGCGAGAAGGCCTAAGAGAATTATTACAGTTTCTAAGCCTGGGGCTTGTGAACAATGAAATGGGCCACATCAGACAAATTTTGGGCCAGAAATCTGTGCTAATAAAGAACCCTAGAACAGAGCTGAGAAATTGTATATTTGAGCAACAAAGTGTGGGGTAGAAAAAAGCACAGGCAAGTCAAAGTATCATTAGCATAGCTCTAATTCAAGCCTGAAATTCAGCTTTCTGCCCTAATAGAAGTAGCAAAGGCAATAGCCATTCCAAGTGGCAGAAAATCCAAGTGGCAGAAAATTCCAAGTTCCAAGTGGCATAAAATTAGCATAGAATCAGGCAAGCCAGAGCAGGACTGCCACTGGTCTTAAGGTGCTTCGGAGCTCTATGACAGGTCTCAAGGGTTGGCAAGTACGTTGTGGCTGGAGATCGGCTCCCATCAACTGGGATCCACATGCAGGATACAACTTACACAAATGCACACAGAGGCTCTGCAGAGCAAGTGCAAATTCAGGGTTTTTAGGGGCAAGGTCCTGGAATCTGTATTTCATTCCTGCTTATTGAAATCAAAATCAAATAACATATGCATAAAGGAAAGAGTGAAAATTCATCTCCCCTTTTTACCCTATCACCAACTCTCTAGGATTAACCACTCCTTACAGATTTTCTTAGTGCACACAAAAATGTATCCATACTATCTGTATTAATGTCTCCTATAGGATAAAAAATTATGATGTAATATTCATAAAAAATGTCTTTGCCCACTTGGAATTCAGGCTTTTGATTGTGGTGATGAAGACAATAAATGAAAGGAGATGTATAATTTAAAGGTGTCTGAGATATTTGTGTCAGTAAAGTCCTGGCAGGGAACAGATGGCATATTTGAGTGGGGTCACTGAGAGGAGTGTAATTAAGGGACAAAGTGGTGGACAGGATTTAAAGAAGCCAACAGAGATGCTGAAGTGCCCCAAGGCCAGGAACAACTGGAGGCTGTTACCTCTCCTAGACCTCATGGGGCAAGGGGTAGGGCCTGCTACCAGAACTCGGAACTGTGCTGACAACTCAGCATAGTGGGATTCGGGACGCAAAACCAACTTGACTCCATTCTCCTTTTCTCCACCTTCCTCTGCCAAGGCTCCCCAAGGGCCCCACTCAATTGGAAGCTAGAAGGCAAAGGGGCCTGGCAAGACAGTCTATCTAGGTCACCCATGCAGGCCACAGAGCAAGACAGAGAATGGGACTAGAAGGGTAACTGGAGGATATCCAACATAACATTTCCTGAAAGAATATATTTTAGGAGGCAGGAGGAGGGAAGGAAAAAGACAGCAGAGCCCTGTCTACAAAGGAAAAGAGAGGTTGGGGCTTTTAGAGAAAGCAGAAGAGTATTGAGTTCTGTCACTGCTGTTGCTGCTACTGCTGCTCGCTCTCTCTCTCTCTCTCTCTCTCTCTCTTTCTCTCTGTATGTGTGTGTGTGTGAGAGAGAGAGAGAGAGATAGAGAGAGAGAGATGGACAAAAGGGATTTTAAAGACATGCTACGGATTATAAATGGAATGCTCTTTAATGATCCATAAGCCTACCATAAAAATTGTGTTTCATTTTCAAGTACTCTGGGTGGTTAAATTGTTAAAATGCTGGGAATTTTTATTCTTTTTCTTTAAATACACACAGATTTTTATATAAGGAGGTACTTAATGACATAGATGCAAGAAAAGGACTAGAAAGGAATATACCAAAATGTTAACAGATGTAATTTCTAGAGAGTGGGATTATAGATTATTTTTATTTATTTAGTGCTTTTAGTAATATTTCCCAAGCTTTTGGTCATGGGCCTGCATTATCTTGCAGGACTAGGCTTGGCCCTAAGCCCTTCTTCTTTATTTACACTCTCCCTAGGTGATCTCATCCATTCTTATTAGTTTAAATACTATCTAAACCCTGAAAACGCCTATATTTCTATTTCTAGCCTAGACCTCTCTCGTGAGATCCACACTATGATGGCCAACTGCTCCCCTTGGCTGGCTAACGGGTATCTGAAATCCAACATGACTGAAATAAAGGTCTTGATTCACCGCCTCTTCTTCTAATTGCCTGGCCACTTGTTACCAAGGACTGGTGTTTTTAAAACATATTTTGCCTAGTTAATTCATATGGCAAAATTTTAAAAGGTATGAAAGGTTAATTATTATTAAATATGTGCCTGTTCTACTCCAAGTTTTGTTTTCCTGTTTCTGTACTCAGTTCTCCTCTCCCAAAATATTACCTGTGTTTCTTATCTTCTTTGTGCATGCCAATATATGTAAATATGGACCCTTTTCATTTTACATAAAAGTTAGCATTTTTTATCCACTGTTCAGCATCTTGCACTTTTAATGACCTACCCTGGAGATATTTCTATATTAGTACAGCATATATAGAGCTGTTTATTTTTGTAATACCTGCATAGCATTCCATTGTGTGCATAAGGCTAATTAAAAAAAAATAAGACCCTATCTTGAGGCTAGATTGTTTACATTCCAGTTATAAGTAATAATAAATTATAGTAAAAGTTGTACCATACCAGACCCACTTTATACAATCTTTCTTTTTTTTGGCTCATCTACATAATACAGACATTATTCCACATTAGTGCTTGCAGAGCTACCACTTTCCTTTTAAACACGGCCTTCATATTCTATAATATTGGTGTACCGTAACTCACCTAACCATTCCTTGTTTATGAACCCATAGGTTTTCTCCAGTGTTTTGCTTTCATAAGCAATGCTATGATGGACTTCTTCCTTCAATTCCCTATGGCAGTGTTCACCACACTTTGCTTTTTGCCAGGACACATAGCTGGTCTACATTTCCCAGGCTTCCTTACAGGTAGACAAAGCCTTGTGATGAAGTTCTGTAAAGGAATATGAGTTGGAGTGATGTTTGTCACTTCTAGACCTGGTCCATGGAAATAAATCTCTGGTACCGTCCTTCATCTGTTCTCTCTTTAGCCGTCTTTGAACTTAAAAGGATCAAGAGAAAGGTAGAGTCACAAGGCAAATCTTCAAATGATTTTGTGAGCAGAGCACCCCTGCTGACTTGAATTGGTGATACGAGCATAAGACATACATTTGTTGTGTTGAGCCACTACAATTTTTGAGATTTAAAAAATCTTACTTAGACTGCCCTAAATACTGCAACACCCATACACACTTCAACAGGGATTTTCCTAGGGTGGATTCTGAGAATTGAAGTTACTGGGGCCTCAATGGCCTAAACATTTTTAATTTGACACTTCTTGTCAATTCATTCTCCCAAAAGTGTACTTCAGCTTATACTTCCTTCCATAGCACATAAAAATGGTCAAGAAAAATGAAAATATCATGTGCATTTTTATTTATTTATTTATTTATTTATTTATTTTGAGATGTAGTCTTGCTCTGGTTGCCCAGGCTAGAGTACAGTGGCGTGATCTCGGCTCACTGCAACCTCTGCCTCCCGGGTTCAAGCAATTCTCCTGCCTCAGCCTCCTGAGTAGCTGGGATTACAGGCGCCTGCTACCACACCCAGCTAATGTTTGTATATTTAGTAGAGACAAGATTTCACCACATTGGCCAGGCATATCTCAAACTCCTGACCTCAGTTAATCTGCCTGCCTTGGCCTCCCAAAGTGCTGGGATTTCAGGCATGAGCCACCATGCCCGGCCATGTGCATTTATTTTATAAAATCTATTTATAATTCTCATAATTTATAAAATCTATTTATATTCTTGTAATTTATAAATACATTCATGAAATATTTATTTTTATAAAAATGGTGATTAAAGTGAAACATGAAAAATTAAAGCTGTTTAATTACAGTAACATTAACACTTTATTTTTATTTTTTTATTTTTTATTTTTTTGAGACAGAGTCTCACTCTCTCGCCCAGGCTGGAGTGCAGGGTTTGATCTCGGCTCACTGCAACCTCTACCTCCTGGGTTCAAGTGATTCTCCTGCCTCAGCCTCTCAAGTAGCTGGAACTACAGGCACCCACCACCATGCCCAGCTATTTTTAGTGGAGACGGGTTTCACTAAGTTGGCCAGGCTGGTCTCGCACTCCTGACCTCAAGTGATCCGCCTGCCTTGGCCTTGCATAGTGCTGGGTGTGAGCCACCGTGCCCAGTCAATTGCCTCAATTTTAAGGATAAGGAAAATGGTGCTCACTGAGAGGCCAGGTGGCTACTTCTAAGTCACACAGCCACTGAGGAACAGAGCTACCGAGGACTCTACTGTCCCTTGGGAAGATGAGTTATACATATATGTGTGCGTGTGTGTGTGTGTGTGTGTGTGTATAAAAACACCCACCAAAGCAGCAAACTCCATGCCTACAGGGGCTGGGCAAGTGAAAAACAAGGAGTAAGATGGGCCGGCATGAGAAAATAGCAGTGGGAAGGACATGTCTATCTGATCAGCACCAGGCAAGCCATACAGGAGTGTGGGTGTCATGTGACTTATTTTCTAGTTTCGCAGCTGATGAGGGGGAGCCAGATTTTGCATGAATGATCCCATTTTTTAAAGAGGAAGCCAACAGTGAGCCAAACACAATATCACCACAGAACAAATCTGGCCTAGGAGACTGCTGTTGAGGATGAATTCCTTTGGCTTAATACCCACCCTCCTGTTCATTCATCTTCTCAAAAGAAAACATGCTCTAAGTGAGGAGGGAGGCCACCTTCAGCCATAAGGTGCCATTCTACTGGCAAGAAGTGGTGGGGAGTGTGGGACAGGGAGGGCTTTGTAGCTGGGGAAGAGATTAAGTCATTGTCACCAAGGATTTGGCCTTGCCAGGAGGGCGATGCCTTCACCGGTTTCTCTGGGCGGTAAAGAGGGCCCTGCCATAGAATGTTACCGACAACTGGGAGCAAATGGGGTGCCTGGCCCTGTTCGTTCAGCTGGGTGAGAACAAGGGTCTTGAGGGCACAGGTATAGGTGGGATTGGTGGGGGACAGTAGCTTTCTTTTCAATTGCTCAACACAGAAGAAACCCAAAGGAAGCTGCCAATCGTTAAAACACACAACACAGACACACACAGGCGCGCGTCCCCTTGCTCGCTTGGTGCTTTAGTTACCGCAAACGGAAATGGGGCTCTTCAGCCCCTCTTCCTGTCTACCTCATGGGGCTGTCGCCAGAGGAAGGAACCGGAAGAAAAGGTCTTGGGATAGGACAAGGGTTAAGCAGCCGTACATTTCGTTATGGATGAGAGGGGTGCTGGGGCTGGAGCCTGAGGTCGGGGAGAGCACGGGCCCTGGGTTCTTATGCCAGCATGCAGCCGAAACTAGAGAGCAGGATTCTAGAGATTTGGGCACCCAGATGCACGAGCCCACACATCAACCTTAACACTTTAAATGATAAACATAAAAACTGATATTATCCAAAAGGTTATTGGTTTCCAGTTTTGGTGGGGGTTAGAGAGTATCTGTGTTTAGTTGAAGTCTCTCTAGGAGATTCTTAGGCCAGATTTGGAAACCACTAGCCTGATGTGTTTGTTGTTGGTTCCAAGTGGTTAAATGGTGTAAATTTAATGGTACCCTTCAGAAAGTGTAATGAAATCCATATATACCAATGGAAGAATCTTATTCAGCTTGGGCTGAGTCTGAAAGTTGTACTTCTATTGTTGCCTCTAGCAGGCTTTAGAACTCATGTAATCATCCAGCACAAACAGGACAGCAAAGCAGGAGCCCAGTCCTCAAGCACTAAGAGCTGTAGGGTTGAGTAAATACAGATGCAACTTCAAGGTAAACAGCTCACTGGTAGCAGACATTTTGCACAAATTTCCAGGTGAAAAGCAAAGTTTCCTTGGAAATCAATTGGTGAGGACTTTGTCTGAATTTGCTCAAAATTTTAAAATTCAAAAATAAAAAGCAACCAAAGCTCGTAGTTGAATATTCTGTGCAATTGACATTGGCCACTACAATTCAAGAAAGTAATCATTTCTGCAGAGATGAAATGAATCAGCAGAAACTATCCAATAAATAAAGGAAAAGATAACTGAACCAGGATAGACACCATTTTCTAGCCAATATCTGCCAAAAGGATTTGTTAAATCCTGAGGAGAAAAAATTGGAAGTTAAAAATTGGAATCCCAATAGTTATATTTTTGTTTAAATTGACTAAATTATAAACTGTATGTGGGTCTTATTTCTTAGTGTGGGCTAAATTCTCAAAAAGTCATACAGTTATTTTTAATAAAATTTCAAGTTAATTCTTGTAGATATGATCATAGAGAGCAGGATCACATGTAATCTGAACTGACAACTGTGAGTATGATTTCAGTGTTCAGAGTGAGCATTCTAGATCAATCACACACCTTCCAGAAGGGTGTCTTTATAAGACATATTCCTGTCTGAGGGCATTGCATTTTCCATATGCTGCTACCTCTGGGGACGTCTGAAGGCAGTGTTAACTTCCAGGTTGAATTCAATACCATGACAGGCAGGTTGAATTCAATACCATGACAGGCAGATTGAATTCAATACCATGAAATTAATTTCTTAGTGGTAGGTTCTGGGATATCCAGAAAGAGCTGCATTGTAGCGGAAAAAGCCAAGGCATTATGATAATTGCAGAACAATCAGAAAGGCTTATTTGACATTAAGCAATGGACCTGGTGTACCTTAGTCTCCTGGGCTAATAACAGTATTGAAATCAGAGGCTGTGGAAGGAGGTCATTAGACAGCCCTAATTGTAAATATTAGGGGACTGTAGGGACAGGAGTCCTGCTGCACTATACCTAGTGTCTTATTTATTTATTTTTATATCATTTTAGTCATTCATTTATTCCACAAACGTTTACTGAATACCTCCTATGTGCTGTTTACGATGCTATGGAGAATACAGTGGGAGCAAGGCAAACCTGGTCTTCGCTCTTATGGAACCTTCCTGCACACTGCTGTGTGCTTCATGAAGTCAGTCATGGCAATCCCGTTTCCATTGCTACTGCTTGGTTTATGAATGGCTATGTGATTCAGTTCTGGCCACTGAGACTTGAGAAGGCACAAGCTAGGAGGCATCTGAGATAGGTTTCCTTCTTTTTAAAAAGAGACATGGGAAGACCAGCTGTAACTGTTTATATATGGCAGCCATTTTGTGGCCATGAGGGAGCTAGCCTAAAGATGAAGTCTGTATGTGGAGGTCGGCAGAACAGAAAGCTGGGAAGCACCTGCATCCGTGATGAACTGCAGAGTCATTGACTGCAGCAGCCCTGGAGCTGCCTGTCTATGGATTTATTTTGTGAGATAATGTCTATTGCTTAAGGCAGTCTAGCCAAGATGTTACTTGCAGTTAAAGGCCAACTCTCTGATTCGTTCTCCGGAAGATTCACTGCAATTCACCTGATGGTGACTTGTTAGTAAATATATGGTTCTAAGAAGGAGATGAAGTTTTAAAGCCTGTCACACAATGGTAAACAGTAGTGAAAAGGATACTCAGTGTTTGCTAGGAAAAATTTTAAGAGGTTTCTGTAACTTGGGAATTCTGAAGACAATTGTGCATGTGTGTGCACACATGTGTGTGCCATATTTACAATTTTGAACTGAATGGAGAACTCTTTGTACCTTTGCTTTAAAAGGAAATGTGTGTTTCAAAGACACTGTAGTTATGACTTAGAAAAGGGCACTAGATGAAAGAAGGAAGATTGCTAACTCTTAATGAGTACTTCACAGGCTCTGGGCACATGCTGATGCTTTACATACATTGTCTTAATTGTTCTTCAAAACAACCCTATGAAGTAAATACTATTATCTTTCTCATTTTACCGAAAAAGACAATATGGTTAAGAAATAACTTGCCCAAAGTCACAAGTATATGGTAAAAACTGAAGCCTGGATCCAGGTCTGTGTGATTCCAAATCCCAAGTACTTCAGGCTTATGCTGGACAAGCCATACCAGCCACTTTCCAAAGTCTTCCTTTGGTAGTTTTCCCTCATGAACCCAGCAGCAATGTCTGGAGGTTCCCTTGTTAGTTATGCAAATAGCAAAGCTGGTTACACAATGGAGAGAAGGCCAATTCTGGCACTAATTTTAGGGCAAACCACAGATGTCTTTGATGTTTTCATTGTACATGAGAACAGAGCCAGTGATCCGACAGCTGCTGGCAGCCCTAATAAAACATGCAGAATATTAAGGCAGTTTTATCTGAGAGCCTAATTACAGCTGGCACAGGGAAATTTATTTTGCAAAGGAGGAGATGTCAAATGGTATAAATGCAATATATAACCAAATATGATTGCCTCATTCTATTTTCTCAGGGATGTGCAATTATAGAGCATGTTTTGGAAAAGTGTTATTAATTGGCAGTCCTCTCAAGCTATGTAACCAAAACTTTGTTTTAGATATTATTGGAACAGCTCAACTGCTTTATTACCTTATACTTAAATTTATTTTCTTCTTTTTCTTTAGATATAAAATACATCCAGCACTTAATTTTAAAAGTAAATGTAATTACAACATTCATGTCTAGTCCAGGTTTTTACACCCACATAACCAATGTGATGGGACCATAATTTAATATCTTCTTGCCATCAAAAATTGTTTCATATTTGTAATGACAGAGAAATAACTTTATAATGCTGATACAGGAGCAAAGAACTAATAGTTGACTACTTCAACAAGTAATAATCACAGCTGGATGAGACTCTGACATTTCAACCTAATGTGGCTTACACTATATTGGCCATGGCAGCAAGCTACTTGATGTTGAAACAGGATACACTGCCCCAGATCTCCTTCAAGGGAGGACTTGCTGCCCAGCTGTGGGTGGGCATTCCAGCTGTTTGTTCCTTCAGGGTCTGTCTCAGCTATAGAGAGTCACCTCCTGATGTCATGCCCTTCCGGGGCAGTCCACATCCAGTGACTATGTGAGATGAAGTACAAAGGCCCAGAAATTGAAGCATGGTATAGCACATTCTCATTCTACAGCTCTCCCTGTTTCCCCTTCCCTCCAGATCTGCTTTCTCATAAGTATCTTACACCTCAGACTCTCATCATTTGCTTCTAGAAAATTCAACCGGTGACACCATAAAAAGAGAATCACTTATCAAACAGATCTACCTTTTTTCAGGGAATGATCTTTCAGCCATCATTTGAGAACAGAATATATGTTGAATTAAAGTCCAAAGTGATGACTTTTAGTACTAAATGGCCACACTAAAAATTATCAGTTAGTTATATACCAGAAACTTAATTTTTTTTCAATATACCAAAATGCACTGTTAAAATAATGAGTTTTTATTTTTCCTAAATCTTTCTTGGCTTCAATGTAGCATCTGACACTCACTGTAAGCCCCCTTCTCGGAACTCTTTTTCTCTATTTCAAAGAAAAAACAAGCTCTGTTTTTCTTTCTATTTTTCTGGTTGCTCCTTTATAATCTGTGTCTGGTGCCCTGCCTTATGATGGCATATCCCAAGATTCTATCCTTGACCTTTGCTCATCTATCTTTACTCACTATTCACAGATATGCTCATCTTCAACCTCTGCTTATGTGTTGGTTATGCCTAGTTTTTGAGTTTTCAGTTCAGACCTTTCTGTGGAGCTCCAGAGTCATATAGCTTCTCAAAACAAGAACCCCCCAAATGGAATGTTTTATCTTCACATCCTTTCCTCCAGAACACTCCACAGTGAAAATAACCAACAATGGCAACCTGTTCATCCTCCAGTGGTTCTGTATCCTTCTGTGGCACCACTACTCATCCTGTGGTCTTAGCCTGAAATCTGGGAGACGTCTTAGACTTCTTCCTCTCACTCATGCTTCATATCCAAGCAGTCCCAAGAGCTTAGATGATTCTCTCTCTTTTAAAAAAAAAAAAAAAACATATTTTAGCGACAGGGTCTTTCTCTGTTGTGTAGGCTGGAGTGCAGTGGTGCAATCATAGCTCACTTCAGCCTCAAACTCCTGGACTCACTCCCACCTCAGCCTCTAGAGTAGCTGGGACTGCAGATCCTCCTTAGCTGGGACTGAGATTCTCCCTTTTAAAGAGCTTGAGTCATTTCACCTCTTTCTTTCCACTGTCTCTTATCCCTTCTTCCATTAGTGGCTTGAGGTTTTTTATATCATCCTATTACCTTCCTCCTTAAACGTATCCCTTTCTACCATCTGATCATGCTACATCACTACTTAAAATCTTCCCAAGTCTTCAAACTTAGCATGCAAAATCCCTAATGAAATGAGGCCTTGTCTATCTAGTCTCACTTTTTATTTTTATTTATTTTTATTTTTATTTTTTTTTTTGTCTTTTTCCTTTTTATTTGTTTGTTTTTTTTCTTTTTTTGTTTTTTAGTCTCATTGTCAATCATTCTTCAGTGTCTGGTTTACCAGTGCCTTGGACATAAATGCATCAAGCAAAGCCATGTTCCAGTCCCTGAGAAAGGTGCACTTCCCTCTGCCCTTAGCATGAAGATCCTTCCCCTTCCACTCATCCTCCCTTCAACCAGCTCATATTCATCCTTCAAAACTCAGCTCCTGTTGAGACCATCTTTGGAAAAGTCCTCCTAGATGCCCCCACTACCCTGACACCTAAGAACATATCTGTCAAGACATTTATCCTGTTGCGAAGGGACTTGTTATCTCAAAGTGATCTACAAAGTTCCTTGAAAACTCCTGGTTGGAGTTTACACTGGCATATGCCTACTAAATAGCAGGATTCATAGTGTGTTTGTGAAATGAATGAAAATGAAGTTGTATAAACATACAGTGACCTGTCAGTGAACCATTGTAATGGTAGATAACCAAAGTGCACACAAACATTGACATATTGCTTTGTACAACCTTTGCAAAACCTTTTAGAAAAGAGTTTTGGCTGGGCACAGAGGCTCATGCCTGTAACCCAGCACTTTGGGAGGCTGAGGCAGGAGGATTGCTTGAGCCCAGGAGTTGGAGACCAACCAGGGCAACATACTGAAACGGTCTCTATGAAAAGTAAATGGCTGGGCATGGAGGCTAACGCCTGTAATCCCAACACTTTGGGAGGCCAAAGTGGGTGGATCACCTGAGGTCGGGAGTTTGAGACCAGCTTGACCAACATGGAGAAACCCTGTCTCTACTAAAAATACAAAATTAGCTGGGCGTGGTGGCACATGGCTGTAATCCCTGCTACTCAGGAGGCTGAAGCAGGAGAATCGCTTTAACCCAGGAGGCGTAGGTTGTGGTGAACTAAGATGGCGCCATTGCACTCCAGCCTAGGCAACAAGAATGAAACTCTATCTCAAAAAAAAAAAAGGCTTTGGGCTGCGTCCAGTGGCTCACGCCTGTAATCTCAGCACTTTGGGAGGCCGAGGTGGGTGGATCACAAGGTCAGAAATTCCAGACCAGCCTGGCCAATATGGTGAAACCCCATCTCTATGAAAAATTAACCAGGCATGGTGGCACGCGCCTGTAGTCCCAGCTGCTTAGGAGGGTTAAGGCAAGAGAATCGATAGAACCCAGGAGGCGGAGGTTGCAGTGAGTCAAGATCTCCCCACTGCACTCCAGCCTGGGCAACAGAGAGAGACTCTATTTCAATAAATAAATAAATAAATAAATAAATAAATAAATAATTACCTGGGCACAGTGGTGTGCCCTTATAGTCCTAGCTACTCAGGAGGCTGATGTGGGAGGACCACCTGAACCCAGGAGATCGGGGCTGCAGGGAGCCATGTTTGTGCCACTATACTCTGGCCTGGGTGACAGAGTGAGACCCTGTCTCAAGAAGAAAAAAAAAGAAAAATGTTTTTTAAATCAATACTATATATTAAACACACACACACACACACACACACACACACACATTAATAACATCTATATTGGCTTTCACTTTAAAAATATATATATAACAAAATTATTTATAAATAAATTATATATAATATAAAATTATTTTTATATTTTATATTATATAAAATGTTATACTTAGACAAGAAAAGTATATATATTTTATTTTATATAATTTAATTATATTATGTATTTTAATATAAATTTATGCTATGTAAACTATAGGTATTATAAATTATCTCTATATAAATTACAGATATAACACTTTATATGCAATATAAATTATTTTAATATAATTTTTGAAAGGAAATGCTGATGTAGATGTTGTCAATGAGGACTTTTGAGTAGGTGTGGGATTTTTCATGAAGTAGCTGACATGCTATTTTTGCCTCTTGAAACTGATTGTCAACATATGGGTAAATAACAATCTGCTGACTTTGAAAAATTAGTTATAATCCATTTCACATAATGCATGCAAAACACAGCAGGCAATGGCCCATAATTGAAGGATTAGTTTGGGGCCTTAGGGTGGTTTTTAAAATTCACAGGCTGATAGAATGTTACACCCCATATGGACCCAGAATATTCTCATCAGGGAGTTTCCAGTACTCTCCTTCCTCCTGCAGAATACCACGTGTTCTGTATACACGACAGCACTTACTCCATCCATCACAGCAGCTGGAGATCTACCCTGGTGATAAAGTAGGCAGGAGGCTGAGGGCGCCTTATAGGAATTTGAATCCTGCCTGAATAGATTTGTTAAACTATTTAGGTCATTTCTAATTTTTTCTGTCCAAGGCACACTGCAGCTTTTTCTTGTCTTGTGCCTGAACCTTAAATCCTGCTAAAATTGCTTTTCGTGCACCATTCCTTTAGGATTTTAGTAGCTTACCAGGGTAGAATTAGGGGCTGCTCTGTTATCTTTTACATTTCCTCACTGTGGTTTTCACTCTCGCTTTACTCTCACTTTTCTGCCTTAAGTTATGCTATTTCCTGTGTATGATTTGCATGCCTGCCCTGCTTTTTGTCTGTAGTTACTGCTTTCTTCTCCTGTTTGTCTTGTTCTTGTTGGACCCTTTCTGAGTCTCTCAAGAAGGACCTTTTCAACCCCAACTCCCGCTGGTCCAATCCTAACCAGCACCAGCTGGTTGGGAAGTACAGCAGGAACTCTGGCTGCCCTAAACTATATGGTGCTCTCTGCTCCTGGGCAGGGGTGTGGGTGTTTTTATATACTATTCTCTTGAGTATGAAATGCCTGAACAAAGCAGTGATTTGGCAAGCCCTGAAGTCACACACTGGGGCTCATAGTAACTTGCTTCTACTAGCAATGTGAGCATTAGAAACATTTCCTGGCCAAGTAGCTTTGAATCAGATAGAAGTAGGGGTGCAATGAGTTTGGGTTCACTTTACTCAGGGTGACAAACCTTTAGAATATTGGTTAATTGTCTAACTCTTGTTTAAGAGACAAGGTAAACATACATACATACATACATACATACAAAGATAAGCTTTCTGGTGTTACTTAGGCTTTTTGTGATTACTAGCAGGAATGTTTGCATTTGCAAGCAAAGCTTATAAATCACCTCTTAAATATCTTTCAAAATGGAGCCAAACATGGTTTAAAGAACCAAAATTAAAGATGTTCACAATGATTTATAATTGAATCAGGAATGCATTTGGTATTTTTTAGAAATAATAATTGGGTAAGATTTAAATTAATTTGCTTTCCTTAAAAACTCAGCGCCTAAACAATGGAAAAAATAGCAAGAGTTATGCTGGGTGTGTGATGGGTAGAGCAGGAGACCCAACTGGGACTGAAATTTCTTGGAGAAAACCTATAAAATCGGCCAAGCACACATGGATTGTGTGACTTCATTTAGTTGGAGGAGAACTGAGCAACTGACTGATCTCAAATGTCTCTCCCTAGGAGAAATAATCTCTCGTCTTGGAATGGCTGTAGCACTGAAAATCTATTCCACCCTTGGCACTTACCTTAATCTATCCTGTAATATTATCTCTTTTAGAAATGTTTTTATCTCTTCATTATAACAATTATCTTTTTATGTGTCCGACTTACCTAGGATGCTCATTCATTCCAGGTGTCCTGGAACAGTTCTGATTTACTCCTGTTGCCATGGTTTAATTAATAGTGTCCCCTTTCACTCCAGAAATGTCCTGGTTTGGATGATAAATTATAAGGTTACTCTAGTCTTAGCCCGACTGAACAGAAAGTTCCTGTGTAGTCAAGATCCCAGCAAGAAACAGAACATTCTGCTGGGATTTTGAAGACAGAAAAATCCCTTTAATGAAGGGACTATTTACAGAAGTGTGGGCAGAGTTAAGAGCATCAAAAAAGGATGTTGAGGCTCCAGCCCTGAAAAGGCAAAGGGAGGAAATTATACTATTGGAGCTTAGCTGGGGGGCAGAGCCTTAGAAGAGGGGCCACCCTGGAGAAGCCATATTCCTGGAAGGACTCAAACACTACAGAATGGGACAAGCAAGGGAAGACATTCCCTATTACTCTCTTCTCCCACCCATTACTGGTCTGTGCCTTCTATTGGCTGAACCCAAACGTAAGCCAGAAGGCAAAGGAGCACTGGTGATAAAGTTGGAAGATGTTCATTTCCTTGGGAGGAAGAGCAGGGAAAGGCAGAGAATGAATTGAGAGGACCAGGGTATCTTGGGTCATACGGAAGTGGCAAACAGAAAATACGGCTTCCTAAGGGGTCTCTTTGTCTTCAAGTCAATTAAAAACACGTGTACACACATGCACAACACTGCAGGAAAGGCTGTGATTGGCAAGATTTGGCAGCTATTTAAGGGAGATATCTCTACATTGGGGAAGGAGAAATAATTGTAAGAATGCTGAACTGTAGACTGAAGGTGAATAGCAGGCTACAACAATATAAGAGTTGCTAAGCAGTATATGGTGATTGTCAGATTAATGTTGTCAGGTTAAAGGAGTTTGAAGGATGAAAGATCACAATGGACTGGAGCAATGTGAAAAAATTTATGGAAGAGGAGAGGTTTTCAGCAGCACTGAAATTAGAGCCAACTTACATGGGCAAGGAGAGGTTGGTCTTCTTTTGGGGCAATGGCATCAACCAGAGCACAGGTGTTAGCCTGAAACACATCTTCCCCTGGGAGGAGGGCTGGTATTGCTTCTGAGATTTTCAAAAATTTTACAAACATTCCAGGCAAATAACCTATGGAAGCGGCTAAAGGCTGTTCAATGGGCTGTAAGAGGCATAGATTGTGGGTGGCCACTGATTCATTCCTCCAATAAACATTTATTGAATGCTTGGTATTGGTCAAGCCACTGTTCTGAGAGCTGCTGATGCCAAGTAAAATAAGACATGGTTCTTTCTTTTGAAGAAAGGGAATGGGAAAGGTAGCTAAGGAAGAAAGTAATTATTTTGCCTTGTGTCCAAATGAGGTTTTTAATGTTCTCAGCTGGTCTTTTCACTCACTGCTTTAACTCCTTGGAGAGCTTTTACTCCCTTCAGGGGAAAGCCTATACATGAAGCCCTTCCGAAGTGGCCTTTGCTTGAATCTCCACCCCCATCTCTTACCACTCCCCTCAACACAGAGATATGCACAAATGATATGCAAGCACACAGGAGATCATCTAAATGGGACTTGAGCAGAGAGTGGTTAAGAAAGACTTCCTGGAGGAGGTAATGCAATCTGGATTCTGAAGTGTGAGCAGGGGCTTTGTAATGATGTTTCCATTTATTTGTGTCTATCCTGATGCACTCTAGAAAAGGAAGTAAGATGGTTGGCTTAAGAAATACACAGAGCAAGCTGGGTGCAGTGGCTCATGCCTGTAATCCCAGTACTTTGGGAAGCTGAGGTGGGTGGATCATGTGGTCAGGAGTTCAAGACCAGCCTGGCCAAAATGGTGAAACCCCGTCTCTACTAAAAACTACAAAAATTAGCCACATGCGGTGGCAGGCACCTGTAATCTCAGCTACTCAGGAGGCTGAGGCAGAAGAATTGTTTGAACGCAGGTGGCAGAGATTTCAGTGAGCCGAGACCACACCAATGCCCTCCAGCCTGGCTGACAGAGTGAGACTCCATCTCACAAAAAAAAAAAAAAAAAGAGCAGAATAAAAAGAAAATTAGGTAAAACACAAGGTGAGCTTATTTGCCTTTTATGTTTATTGCTGCATTTGATTTCAGAAAAGCTTTATGAAGTTGCACTTTTATTTTCGTTTTCCAGATGAGGAAGCCAAGACCCAGTGGTTGAAGTACCTTGCCCAGAGCACACAGTCCTGACAGGCAGTGGCAGCAGAACAAACCGGGCTGGTTTGATACTAGTCTGTAAGTTTTCAGCTGTGTGTCCTAGCATAAGAGGTGTGCTTGTGGCTTCTGTGGCTTACCTCCCTGCAAGAGCTCAAGGCCTGAAGGTGCTGCACAGGGCAGTAAAGGATGGCTGTGCACTTTAAGGACTGAAGAGTGAGTGAGGGAGGTGTATTATTAGTCCGTTCTCATGCTGCTAATAAAGACATACCTGAGACTGGGTAATTTTTTTTTTTTTTGAGATGGAGTCTTGCTGTGTCGCTGGGGTTTCACCATGTTGGCCAGGATGGTCTCAATATCTTGACCTTGTGATCCACCCACCTTGGCCTTCCAAAGTGCTGGGATTACAGGTGTGAGCCACTGAGCCTGGCCTGAGACTGGGTAATTGGAAAGAGGTTTAATTGACTCACAGCTCATCATGGCTGAGGAGGACTCAGGAAACTTACAATCATGGGGGAAGGGGAAAAAAACATGTCCTTTACATGGTACCAGCAAGGAGAAATGCTGAGAAAAAGGGAGAAAAGCCCCTTATAAAACCATCAGATCCTGTGAGAGCCCACTCACTACCATAAGAATGGGCAGCATGAGGGTAACCACCCCTTGACTCAATTACCTCCCACTGGGTCCCTCCCACAACATGTGGGGATTGTGGGAACTATAATTCAAAATGAGATTTGGGTGGGGACACAGACAAACCATATCAGAAGGGAACTAGGAAAGGCATTCCAGGCAGAAGAGTCAGCATTTTCAAAGCAAGAGGGGTGTGAAAAAACATGGCATATTGGAAGGATAATAATCAGCTCGTGATGGTTGGGAGTGTTAAGAGCAGTGCTGAGAGATGGGGCTGGAGACACAAGCAAGGGCCACATCTTGAAAGGCTTCATATAACCCTTCACATGAAGGGAGTAAAAACTCTTGAAAAAGTTTAAGCAGTGAGTAACAAGACCAAGAATATTAAAAACCTCACTTGGACAGCGATGTAAGCAAGTCTAGTTCGGGAGAAGCCTGAAGGCAGGGAGGCCAGTTACAAGGCTTGCTGCAGTCATGAAGCAAGAAGATGGTACAAGTGATAATGAGGTTGTTAGAGTTTGGGAGCTATGATGGAGAAACATTAGACAGAGGTAGGCCCCTGGATTGGGGGTGGGTAAAGTTAACAAATTCTCACTTGGGCAGCCAGCGAGATGATGTTATTCATGAGGAAGGGATAATGCAGAAGAACCAGCTTGGTGCTTGAGGGTGATGAGTTCAAATGATGATGGTCATGAGTAACTAATAAAGAAAATGAGCTTCACTTTTTTACCTTTCTGTTCTGTGTAGTTGTTTAGTTTATTGAGGCCTTAGAAAAAAATATGGCAGCCCCAGAGAAAATATTGTCAATAAAAGTTCAATGTATTTATTTTGATGACATTGCTTTTATTGCAAAAATAATGTATACATAGACAATTTAAAAATTAAAGACAAGCCAAAGAAAATGTTGTTACACAAATGCAATTACAATGACTTGTAACAGTTTGGTGTGTATACTTTTTTTCTAAGTACATATGTGTAAATGTATGCATTTTAAAGGGTTTCAGTAATGTTCTCATGATTAAATATATCATGCACATCTTTCTTTCCTTTGTTTCTTGCTTATTTTTTTGAGACACGGTCTAGCTCTGTTACCCAGGCTTGAGTGTAGTGCAGTTCTGTCTCACTGCAACCCCCACCTCTTGGGTTCAAGTGATCCTTCTGCCTCAGCCTCCCAAGTAGCTAGCACTACAGGTGTGCGCCACCACACCTGGCTAATTTTTGCATTTTTTGTTGAGATAGGGTTTTTCCATGTTGCCTAGGCTTGTCTCGAACTTCTGGGCTCAAGTGATCCACCCACCTCGGCCTCCCAAAGTGTTGGGATTACAGGTGTGAACCACCATGCCTGGCACATTCACATCTTTCAATAATATTGGTAATTCTATAAGACCATGTTGGAGAGTGCCTGGTATTCCATTTGTGAATGCATAATCTCCTATTGAACTGTGTTTCTGTTGTAGTCATTTACGTTGTTTCCATTTGTGTTTTTACTATTACAAACAACACTGCAATAAAGTAATAAAAATTTAAAATTTCCAGTTGACCTTTGACTTTTTCATAGCACAATTTAGATCATGAAATTAAGTTTGGGCATGTTTTTTTTAAGTGGTTGTAGAAAGAAACAGTTGTTTTTAAAGTGATCTGAAAAAATATGTGGTCTCTAATTTTCATGTACAAGAACAAAATGATATAAGGTTTGGCTATTAAAAAGGAAGTGTGTAAACTATCTGTGAGTTGAGTCATTCTTTAACTTTCAGTGAAGACAGAGATGACATTTGCTAATGAGATTATTTTGCTTTAATGACTTTTTCAGTGTCTCCCCAAGAAGCATAAAAAATATTGTCACTTCTTCAAAATGATCTACAAATTGATCAACCTCATGAATAATTGCAATTGTAGTTAAATTCAACTTCCTTTTGATTGTATACAATGAATTTTTTGCATACATCTTTAAAATTTTTTCCTTAATTTAGAAGCAGCCTTTGAGGATAGGAAACATATTATTGCTGACCTTTTTTGACTGATCATTGCCCTTTTCCTCAGAGTTCCTATTGACTACACTCTGTGCTAGATGTTTGCTCTCTCTGTCCTTGTCAAGTCTCTAATAGTCAAACATCTGAAATTCCTCTTTTCCAATGAAGATGCTGCAGAGTACTTGGAAGAGAAGACGAGATGTTTCTGGCTTGTCTGGACAAGGTTAGACCCTCAATAGCAGCAGAAAAGGGATACAGGATGTCAGTGCTTACTGTAATAAAAGATGCATAATACATGCTTTTTAAATGATAAAATATAGAATGAAATACACTACTAATTGGTATTTTAAAAACATAAGGCTGGATAATATAATCTGCAAATTCTGTGGGCTGTTTTATTTAGTAAGGATGTGGTCTTCAATAAATGTTAAATGAAAGTATGTGCTCCAGAAAAGTTATTCAAAATCTTGATTTGGGGATATTTAAAAGATAGTAACTCTCAGATATTTAGTGCTTGACTAAGCTTGGAAGTCCATATAGATGTTCTGAAGCATCAGCAGATGTGTGAGCTTGATTTATGCCTGCTGTCATGAGAACGCGGCTTGTCTTTATTGGCCTTTAGGACTGTGACCCTAAAAGTCAGCCTGACAGTGATATTTTTCTATGAAAAGAGAGGCTACTACCCAAAGGAACTGTGACAGGACACCTGAGGAGTCAGATATAATCAGATGTTCTGTTTCCATTTACAGAGCCCTGGAAATGTTTGAGGCTGGTTGTCCTAAGTCATGGTTCCAGCCAGTGCTATGCTGAGCCATGTTGTAAAAGGAAGGCTGTGTACTACATACTACATAACTGGATACAGGGTTTTATGTATTTTAAAAAATGGTTATTGGCAGCTCACACCTGTAATCCCAGCACTTTGGGAGGCTGAGGTGGGTGGATCACCTAAGGTCAGGAGTTCAACCAGCCTGGCCAAAATGATAAAACCCTATCTCTACTAAAAATACAAAAAATTAGCTGGGCGTGGTGGTGCGTACCTGTAGTCCTAGCTACTTAGGGAGGCAGAAGAATAGCTTGAATCCAGGAGGCGGAAGTTGCAGTGAGCCAAGATCTTGCCATTGCATTCCAGCCTGGGCAACAAGAGCGAAACTCAGTCTTGAGGAGTGGAGAAAAAAAAGGTTATTGGCTTAGATAAAAACATCACCTATGAGTTTGCAAAGTAAACTTGTAATAAATTCTGATTTTGGTATAAATCAAGTACTTAAAATAATGTGAGTTTTAATATACTTACTTTTTAATTTTTTCAATATTTTAAAACTAGTTCTGCAAAAAATCATACCTGCTTAAGGTATTATTACATAGCATTTATCATAATTAAACATAAAAATACATAAAAAACATGTGGATAGGGTTGTATATTTTTCTTTCTGTTTTAGGCTCCAATATGGCTTGACATGGCACTATCAGCTCTTGTTTTCATTTAAAATGCTATTTTGTTCTTCATGGATTTTTGCATTAATTTAGATTTTAAAAAGTATTATATTAAAATATTATTTATCTTGATGACTGAGGTTTTGTGCCCCCGTTACATTTTCTGCCTGACGTTAGTGTTTCACTTGCTTTAACCTATTCCCGGCCCTGGTCCCAGCCCTTTTTCCAACAAACTGTAATACAAAAACTGCTACAGGACTGAAAACTGTGCTCATTAGGCTAGAGGAGACGTTCAAATCCAACTAATTTCCCCATAGTCCAAGTGAGTCTAGGAAGCAACATGTCAATGGGGGCAGGGAATGTGAGATTTACGGCTAGACAGATCGGGAATCAAATCCTGCCTTGCCTCCTTAGCAGTCTGAGTAATTACTTACCCAATCTGAACCTGTTTTCTTATTTCTAAAAGGGATCATTTTTTAGTGAGAGTTAAATGAGATCGCTTGTGTAAAGCCTCTGTATTCAATGCATGTTCACCTGTCTCCTGCCCTATTTTAGAGATAGTAGATTGACTCAACAAACATTGAGTTGCCCAAAGACTTGCTCCCTGAAGGGCTGGCATTGAGATTTGACCCCAGGTGTAGAGAAAGTCCTGTGCTCTTCTCACTAAATTGCACTAATTCTAGCTGCAGCAGGGTTGCATCTTTCTAGGGACATAATTCCTAGTTATACTAGCTGTGGCCCAGAGAACTCGGATAAGCAGCTCTGGACCAGAGGTGGAATATGTAGCCCTTCGACAACACCATATCCCACCAAAATAGAAACATGAATGCAGAAACTGATTCCATCTCCTCTTTCTGACTCTACAAATATTTATTAGCAAGAGATGAGATTTCTAAAAGATCTGAAGAGAGTCAAAACAATTTTTTTTCTTTTTTCTTTTCTTTAGAGGGAGGAGCTCACCAAGTTTTCTAGGCTAGTCTCAAACTCCTGGCCTTGTTACCAGCGGCAAATCCTACAGGTCTGCAGCAACCTCAATTCTCACCTCCTCAGAAGAAATAATTCGACTGAGGTGCAGAAGGCAGGAGACATTGAGGTAAGTTTTAGAGCAGAAGTGAACGCTTATTAAAAAAACTTTAGAGCAGGAATGAAAGGGAGGAAAGTATACTTGGAAGAGGGCCAAGTGGGCGACCTGAAAGGCAAGTATGTGATTTGACCTTTTGATTTGGGGTTTTATACATTGGCAAGCTTCCTGGGTCTTGTGTTACTTTTCCACCCTCCTGAGAGCTTATCCAGAAGCTGATCACTTTCAGGTGTTTTCTATTTATTAGGAGCTTGCCTTTCCCTAGCTCCGGCTGGGACCAATTATTACTTTAAAGAGACAGTTAACAACCACCTGGCCACCCAACAGTCCTGGATGGGGGATGGGGAGAACCCTCTCCTGCCCACTCCTTCCCTCTCCTGCCCTGCCCTGCTCCACCCTGCTCCTGTCTGACTAGCTACCTACTGTAACAACCTCAAGCGACTCTCCCACATTGGTATTCCAAAGTTCTGGCATTCTAGGTGTGAGCCACTGTGCCTGCCCTTAAGAAACTTCAATAATGTGCTTTTCAGTATATAAGACAATTTGTAATTAGGAATTAGATAGGTTTGTTAATTGTATGTATGCATTTTGATATATTTCTTATGATGATTGATATTTTGTCTCATTTTAGAGGCAGATTGTATAGAATCAATTGAAATTTGCTTAGTGATGGCTGAAAGCTTTGCATCTCTTAAGGGTGATGAGCTGTACTTACAATAAAACTGTGCGTGTATATATTTGGAACAGCCTTAGAATAAAAAACATTCACATAGAACATTCTGCTATTATTAAAAACGGTATTTCCAAAATGTAAAATGAAAAAATGAGGACATAAGACTGTATAATATGAATCTGGCTGGGCACAGTGGCTCACACCTGTAATCCCAGAAATTTAGGAAGCCAAGGCAGGATTGCTTGAGTCAAGAAGTTCAAGACTAGCCTGGGCAACATGGCAGGACGTTACCAAAATAATACAAAGATTAGCTGCTCATGATGGCTTGTGCCAGTTACTCCAGAGGCTGAGGTGGGAGGATCCCTTGAGTCCAGAAAGGACAGAATTAAAAACTCCGAGGTTGCAGTGAGAGCCATGTTCATGCCACTGCACTGCAGCCTGGGTGACAGAGTGAGACTCTGTCTCAAAAAAACAAAAACAAAAACCAAAAACTGTATAATATAAATCTAGCTCAGTCAAATTTTTTAAAATGTACTCACGTAAATACAGAAAACAACTAAGTAAAGATATTGAAATGTTAACAGTAGTGATGGGATTATAGGTGACTTTTAATTTTGAAACATTCTTTCATAGATTTTTCCAAAATGTCTATCAATTAACAAATATTTTTCTATAATCAAAAATACTTTAAAACACAGTTTCTTTAATGGTGGAATTTAAATGGTACCCAAAATAGACCTGCCTAGTTTTATTTTGGAGCAAATAAATTTGACAATTAGAACAATTCCAATGTATGTTTTTATTTTTATTTTTTACTTTTAGTTTTCTAAAGACAAAGTCTTGCTCTGTCACTCAGGCTGCATAATCATAGCTCAGTGCAGCCTCAAACTCCTGGGCTCAAGCAATCTTGCTACCTCAACTTCCGAAGTAGCTAGGACTACAGATGCGTGCCACCATGCCCAGCTAATTTTAAAAAATTTTGTAGAGATGGGATTTCGCTAGGCTGGGCAACTTTTGGCTCACGAACTCTTGGCCTCAAGCGATCCTCCCCGCTCCACCTCCCAAAGTGCTGGGATTACAGGTGTGAGCCACTGCATCTGGCTTTAATGTATATTTGAATAGTCATGTGTTAGTAACCTTTAAGTAAAGGAAAGCTTTAAGCAAAGGAAATTTTTAAACTTCTTTTTTTTTTAACGTGGGGTCTTACTTTGTTGCCCAAAAGTGCAGTGCGTCTTTACAGATGCGATCATAGTGCACTCTGGCCTTAAATTCATGGGCTCAAGGCATCCTCTCCTCTTGCCTCAGTCTCCTGAGTAGCTGAGACTACAGGCAGGTGCTACCACACCCAGCTTAAGTCAAGGAAATTTTGAGTCACCTTTGTCTTGGTTTAGCCATAGTTCATAATGTTAAAAAAGAACTTTGTTTCTGGTGCCAAAATGTTGCCACAGTTTTTACTGATTTGTTCTTATATGCTTTCACCTCAGAATATAAAATAAGTTAGGAACAATAAATATATAATGGAATGCTGTACGTAGGGAGAAAATTGGGTTGACCACACACCCTGAAAAAGAAAAATAAGGCATTTCTAATTTGTAGCAGCTGTAAATTGAACAAAAGCTTTGGTTTGTTTCTCAGTTACAATATTAAAGAAGACATTTGATATGTAATGGCACACTCTCCTTTCCTGATCTTTTTCTTAACAGTCTTCTCCTTGTGAATGTTTCCCTGTCACTCTACTGAGTGTCTGTATCTTTTTTTTTTTTACTAACATTAACCCATCTCCTTGTCACTAGAAGGGAAGCAAATGTGGGCACAGCTGTTCTATGTTACCACTTTCCCCATCTATATGGCTACCACAGAAACAACCATATTCTTATTCAACTCCAGGTCTCCATCTCTGTTGTTTGGCCCAGGGGTTGGAGACACCACACAAACTAGGTCAAGAGCTTCTATACTTTTCCTCTGATAGGGGAGACTTTAAATCTAAATATTGGAAACTGTTATTATTCGTTACTGTAGTTGAATTGTGTCCCCTGCAAAAAGGTATGTTGAAGTCCTAGCCCCCAATACCTCAGAATGTGGCCTTATTTGGAAATAGGGTCTTTATACATGTCATCATGTTACAATGAGGTCATTAGAGTAGGCCTTAATCAATAGGACCGATGTCCTTATATAATAAAAAAGGGAAATTTAGACTCAGCGACAGACACACACAGAAGGAAGACCATGCTAAGAGACACAGGGAGGAGATGGTTATATGACTGGAGTGACGCATCTACAAGCCAACGTCTGTCAAGGATTGCCCGCAAATGCCAGAAGCTGGGAGAGGCCAGAAATGATTCTCCCGGAGAATCCTCTGAGTGGGCATGGCCCTGCCGGCTCCTTGAGTTGGGACTTCTAACCTCCAGAATTGTGAAACAATAGATTTCTGTTGTTTTAAGCCAACTCAGTTTTAGTATGTTGTTATAGCAGCCCTAGAAAATAACACTGTGTTTTTTTTCCCATCATATGGAGTGAACTAGAGTATGCAGGTTTATTTATTTATTTATTTTTTTCAGAGGAGAGTCACAGTGAGTCTGATAGCTTTTGAATCTTGGTTTTGAGTCCTTTCTGAGACCTAAATGCATGACTGTCCTTTCTGTGTTTTGGTAATTCAGTCTTTTCTTTTCTTGGATTACATGAACTGATTATCAATTTTTGGGGGGTAGAGTGTCTAAGTTAATTGAGTTGGATTTCTGGCACTTTTTTCGGCACTTGCAATGAGGAAGTAACTAATGAATCCTGAGTATCTAAGCAGCCTAGGAATTTCTAACACAGATGACATAAACTTTTTTAGGTGTTGTATTACCTGAAAGGCAAAGTTCTCCTTTTCTAACATTATGACACACTGATATATTGAATTCCTCACATAAAACAGGAAAAAAAATTACTTGCAGAAAATACAACTTTTATTACAAGGATACAGGCAGGTCTCACACATCTGAGCTTTTTATTTATTAACGTCTATTCATGTTGTCTTCTTTCAACTGGAACCACCAAAACTTAAGAAAAAATTATGGGAGAAATAAATTTTAATGATTGAACATTTGCTATGTGCAGGCATTGACCTAGGTGCTAGGTTACAACTGTGAACAGAACTAAATCCTTGTTTTTGAGGAGTTTGTAAACTACTAGAGGAAAAAGAGAAGTAAACAGAGGGCCAGGTGTGGTGGTGTGAGCCTGTAGTCCATGGAGCTGAGGTGGGCAGATGGCTTTAGCCTAGGAATTTGAGGCCATGGTGCACTGTGATCATGACTGGGAGTAGCCACTGCACTCCAGCCTGGGCAACATAGCAAGTCCCTGTCTCAGAAAAAAAAAAAATTAGAACAAAACAGAGAGTTGAAATACAGTGACTAGGTTGTAGCATGACTGGATTATAGAGTGCAAGGGATGAGATTATCATGATAAACTGGAGATAGATCAAGAAATGAATTTCATGCCACATCAAAGAGTTTGGGTTTAGATTGAGGGCAGTGAGAGTAGGCTTTGAGCAGGAGGGTGAGAAAGGTTGGATTGAGCCTTTGAAAGCTCTAATGCTTTAGAAGATGCTGAGCATTTCGGTTAGGAAGCCGGTGATGTAACACAGGTTTGACAAGGTAGCGGCCTCCTCCCCCAGGACAAGGTTAATAGAGATGGAGGGGAGTGGACTGGTTCAGGGGAAATTAGTAATAGGGGTGAAATTGACAGGCTTGGTCATGGATGGTTGTGAGGGAGAGAAAGTCAGGTGTCTGGCTGAGGAGCTTTGCTGGATGGAAGTGCTGTTCACTGAGGCAGCAGAGACAGGAAGGGAAATGGTTTGGGAAAGTGGGGAGATGATGCGAGCATTGTTGAATGTGATGGGCTTGTAGGACCAGCAGTGGAGATGTCCACGAGAGTTGAATATATAGTGTTGGTGCTCAGTGGAGGGACCAGGGGATTTGAATATAGTTAATAATTGAAAATGTGGGTGTGATTACCAAGGGAGTATATATTATGTAGGAAAATCAAACAATGAGCATACATTGACTAGGTTGTCGCATAAGGATACATCTCTGAAAAACTCCAACCATTCTGAAAAACTCCAAAAGACCATCCTTGGTAGCTGTGCCAAGTGAACGGCTGGGTCTCTTAAACTCTATTCTGAGACACAGTTCGTCCTGGAGGGTGGCATCCTTCTGGGTTGTCACGTACCCCGTGAATGAAGCACGTGTTACAACAAAACTGGAAAATATGAAAATGAGAAAAAAGAGTTGCTTAGTGCCCCACTAAATTCAGACTCCATCCCTATTTGTTTTCTCATATTTGTCTGATTTTCTCCAAGGAGCCCATACTCAATGCTGGATAATTCCTGGAGTATTGAGGGTCACCAGGATTTGCCTTTGGCTTTTGTTTCAGTCCAAAAGTAAGAGTTAGTGTCATGCATGAGGCAAACACGTGCTGAGGCTTGTTTGGGGGACCACTGACATTTCAAGTTGAGGAAAAGCCTTATAGTACGTGAGGTCAATTGTAGAATGGATATGAATATTGGACATTCCTGCCAGCAGTCTGCAGACTTCTGATTTCCGGCCCCTGCAAACTGTTATTTCCTGGGCTTGTTTTTAAAAGCAGAGCCCAAACTTATTTCTGAGAAAGGACAGAATTAAAATTCAGCAGATAATTGTTCATGCTGTATAAATAAATTCCTCCTCAGAGAGTTAAGGAATCCTTTTCATCAGGGACTACAGGACTGCTTATAATTACCGTTTTCTTCACATCAAGAGCTCAGTCTTTGTGGCAGCTTGACTTTTTTTGGAGAGGACAACCAGTAGCTGTTGTCTAAATATACGTCATATACATTAATTTCTACCACAAAATCTGAATGTTTTGGGGTATACAAGTAAATGTTTCTTGACGTATGATTTCCCTAAAGTGAAAGCAAAAATGCTCTGATCTTGAAGAATAGAACATGTGCTTAAACTAGCAAAGAAATAAAACACTACAGTAAATATTGTCATTCAATGATCAGCTAAACTAAAGCTGATTATTGAAGGCTTCTTCTTATTTTGTGCCTACTTCCTATATCTCCCCATTTCTTATAGTTCTAGAATTCCAAATTCTCTTATGTGTTATCTTGTTGGGGGTCTACTTTGATCAATAATAGCATTTTTTTTTTACATACTATTCCTCTGAACAATATAGGCAGCCTCTATTTTGTGTTGATCTGTTATTCTGACACTAAACAGGCAAATAAGCAAGTAGTCTGATTCCTTTTTATGGGCCTCTTATCAGATTTTGGTGGGACTCTTTCAACAAATAGCTGATGTAACTCAGTTAGTTTGGACCCTCCTAAACATGTGGAAATGTCATCTCTGAGGCCAGGAGGCTTCTGGCTACCATGTACTTTTAAAAACTAAGTTGTAACACTCAGTGACAGTGATTACTCCCATGGAAATGATGTAATAATTAAAATATTTAATTCCTTGGACAGGGATATTTGGCCAGATACTTAATGATATCATTAAAGAAAAAACACAACAGTATAAGTTTCTAAACCAATAAAAAAGTAGTAAAACTGTTTTCTAGCTTCCTTAAAATGGGCCTACTATATTGTTACTTTGATTTTAGCAGGGACCCTAATGATTGACAAAATGTACTCATAGTACATGAAAATGCAACTCCACTGTGGTGTAAATTTGCTCTAAAACTAATATACTGGTGATAATAACCATTATGCATTTAACTAACAACAATTTTGCTTTGTTTGCAGAATTTAGAAAAGCTTTTTGGTAGCATTTTGTAAGGCTCAGATTTCTTTAAAACATCTGTCTAGGGAAATTTGAACTAATTTCTCTTTTATTTCCCTCTTGTAAAAATTCCCATTAGCAAGCAAATGCATTCAAAACCATTCCTTTGATCTTATAACTGTGTTTTGTAACAATATCCTTGAGCTTTTCCTTTCTATCCTGTGGACTGAAAGCACTGCAGTGGGGTGTCTGAACAGCACACAGGAGTGAGGGGAACTGGGAAGTTAGGGGCAGCCAGCTTTGAGAGGGACCCCGGTCTGTCTTTCTAGCACAGCAAATGTAAAAGGGAAAGGGGTTTGGCTTCACCCTTTTTGTTTTCTGACCCTGTTTCCAGGAAGGCTTTGTAAAAGTTTAAGACTGCCAGGAACTTATTTAAAACTATAATGGAAGTTAAAAATGATCATAAAATGTCAGCTTCATGATAAAATCACAATTTGGCCCTCTTCTCCAAAAACCAAAGAATTCCTATGAAGCAAATCACCCACCCAAAATTCAGTCACATACCATCTTTACATTTCTCCCAGTACCTTCTGGTACTGTCAGTTCAATGTTATGCTGAGGATATAAAGGCTTAGGCACAAATATGGGCAGGGGATGGGTTTAATTTATCTGATGCAACCCTGCTGAAGTAGTCTTTTTCTACAGACATTTTATCAAGTCATAGGAGAGTTTAACTTACTCTCTTTCCTAATTATGTCTATGGACTTGCCTATTTTCCTAATATTTTCTAACCCAGTCCTGGAGAGAAATTTTATAATGACTGTAATATATCAAGTACTTATGATATGCCAGGTACAATGCTAAATATTATAAGTATTATTATTATTTAAGACAGGGTCTTACTTCTGTCTCCCAGGCTGGAGTGTAGTGGTGCCATCTTGGCTCACTACAGCCTCAAATTTCAAAGTTCAGGTGATTCTCCCACCTCAGCCCCCCAGGTAGCTGGGATTATAGGCATATGCTACCATGCCTGGCTGTTTTGTTTTGTTTTTGGTAGAGATGGGGTTTCAGCATGTTGCTGAGGGTGGTCTTAAACTCCTGGGCTCAAGCGATCCATCTACCTCGGTCTCCCAAAGTGCTGGGATTACAGGTGTGAGCCACTGTGCTTTGCCTGTGATACATGTTATTGCATGGAATCCCCAAGCGAGTTCGAGATTCTTAGTCTCTCTACAGTTAAGGAAACCAAGGCTCAGCAAGATTGTACAGCAAGGTTTTCCCAGATTTCACAGCTAGTAAGTGTTAGTGCTGAGATTCTAATTGAGGTGCCTCATGAGGCACCTCTGGCTTCTGATTTGTTGTCTCCCTTCTGTAGTAACATATGCTTGAGACCCAGCCTAATATTCTTCTCTGAATTCACACTTAGCACTCACTCACACAACCAATTTTATTTTATTTATTTTATTTTTATTTATTTATTTATTTTTGAGATGGAGTCTTGCTCTGTCTCCCAGGCTGGTGTGCAGTGGCATGATCTCAGCTCACTGCAACCTCCACCTCCTGGGTTAAAGCAATTCTTCTACCTCAGCCTCCTGAGTAGGTAGGACTACAGGTGTGTGCCACCATGCCCAGCTAATTTTTGTATTTTTTGTAGAGATGAGGTATCACCATACTGGCCAGGCTGGTCTCAAACTCCTGACCTCGTGATCCACCCGCCTTGGCCTCCCAAAGTGCTGGGATTACAGGCGTGAGCCACCGAGCCCAGTAACCAATTTTATTGAAGCTCTCTTTGTGCAAGGAAGTCCACTTTGAAACTAGAGTTCTCCAGGGAAACAAAAACCTCTTTAGAAACAATGTTGGAATGGATTGCTATGGAAGAAACTTAAAAAGCCTGTGTTACTTCCACTTCTATTCTTGGATGGGTTTTGGCCCCTAGCTGGTTCAGAAATTCTTCATCCTCATTTAGATTCTCTAAGGGAGTGGCTCATTCCAGCCCAGCCCAGCCTCATTCTGCCCATAGCAGGTTTCCACCCTGGCTCTGCTCCCCCGCAGGGGAAGCACCAGGAGGGGACAGCTGCCAGCCCACTCTGCACAGGGGCATGTATATCCCCAGGCAGGGCAGACTCTCATTCTCTGTGAAAAACCTCAGGACTGCTTTCTGGCTTTAGTCACATTCATTAGATGAAACTTGTGGGTGTTACTAAGACATTCTGTGCCCTGAAATTGGGAGTGGTTTTGAAAAGTGGCCTCAACTATCAGATTTCAGACAACTAAGCTTCCACATTCATTACAGTTATAGCAGCAAAGAAGTCTCTCTCATTGCCTGTTTTTCTATCCTATGTGCAAACACTACATATCTTATTAGTATTTAGAGTGGCTTAAACTTCACATATCTTTCATTAGGGATGTTGAGTGTTAAATATACTTTTAATGGCAAAAACCGCAATTACTTTTGCATCAACCTAATACCTAGATGTTTCTGTCTACATTTTCAGATAGTGAGTGGCAGGCAATGCAAGAGATGTCAGTTTCACAGCTTGCTTTTTTTTCAGTTACTCTCATCAGACGCTGTTCTCTGTTCCGATTCTCTTTTCAGACGCCTGTTTCTCCGTGTTTTCTAGTTTCCAGTAGTACTACCTCAGAATCTAGACCTAACCCCTGAGTGCTCCTTGGCTGAGAGCACTTTAATACCTAATGGATGATAACAGGATCTAACATGGAGTTGTGGGGAAATCGTGGACACAGGGTTTATTTATTTAATAAATATATTTATTGTCACTACATAGAGAGTACACCATATTCACCTCTGGATAAGTGGGGAAACTGCTACTATGAGGTCATTTCCCCAAAATGGCCCTTTCGTTATCATGTCAGGGTGGCTTTACTTCCACCATTAGTTGCTTCGTTTTTTTTTTTTTTTTTTTTTTAGACAGAGGCTTACTCTGTTGCCCAGGCTGGAGTGCAGTTGCATGATCTCAGCTCAATGCAACCCCCACCTCCTGGGTTCAAGTGATTCTCGTGCCTCAGCCTCTTGAGTAGCTGGGACTAAAGGCATGCACCACCACGCATGGCTAATTTTTGTATTTTTATTAGAGACGGGGTTTCACCATGTTGGCCAGGCTGGTCTCGAACTCCTGATGTTAAACGATCTGCCTGCCTTGGCCTTCCAAAGTGCTGGGATTACAGGCGTGAGCCACAGTGAGAGCCCGCTTCTTTTTTTAAAGCCAATTTTTTTCCCATGCTGATATTCAAGGAAATATTAGTAAGAATACAGTGAAAGGTGCTCAATGTGCACATAAACCTGGAACATGCTGGGGGTTAAACGAAACTAAATAGTTTCTTAGCTGCAGGCTGCCCAGAGCCTGCAAAAGTGAATGTGTCATAATTGTTCATAAAGGGCTCCATCACATGCAGCATTTCCTAGTTATTTGACCATAGAACTTCTTTTCTCGTAGCAAGTCTATTAATAGCTCCTAGAACAGAGTTCCAACAATCATTGTATGATGAAAACTGAAGGTCTTTGTCAAAAGCTTTGAAGGTTCTTGTCAAAAGTACATGTATTATCCAGGAGAGGAAATGCAGTTGACCACCACTATCCCAGAATAAGTTGGCTGAAATTAGCTAGCTAATCTCACTTGGCAAGGCCTGAGCAATAGCTTCCTCTGTCTTGAGTTTGAAGCTCTGTTTGTTATTTCTGTATGGCCTATGCTAATTTTTGACACCACTGGTTCTCTTTCCTGCCCTACAGTTTATCCTCCCTACCTGACACGGTTATGGTAGGCATCAGAGATAATGTTTTCCAGGCCCCAGCAATACCCACCCTTTCACCCTCGAGTCCCAGTAATGAAACACTGTAAGAAGCTTTGTCTATGTCAAGCATTCTCTGGCTTAAAAGGAGAAAAGATTTTCCTTCCTAACCTAACTGAGCTTAATCCTGGACTTAATCCTGAAATCTTCTTATCACTTTTTGCCTCTGAAAAATGTGATCTTAAACACAACTGCCAAATATTGGACAGGGTAAGAGCTGCAGAGAAATCAAAAGGAAACATGCTGAAGGGTAGTGTTTCTGAAACTTTCCTGAGCAATTTCGAAGAGGTAGTAGTTGTGTGAAGGGTAGAATATTTATACCATGACTTGGATTTTGTAGAAATGTTTTCACTCAGCAGTGAAGGAAAACTGCTCATAGAAGTCCTACCCATCCTTTTATCTCAGCCAACTTCGAAGGCATGAAGATAGGTAATTAAAACATCACCTGTGCCTCTACTTGTCAGATTCCCAAATGAACTTTCCAAATTAAGTTCTTTAAGATCATTTGGGTGTTACCCTTTATGTTTATTTAGCTCTTTAGAGTTTGTCAAACACTTTCTCATATCTTATCCAAATTGATTTAAAAAATTATTTTTATTTTACTTTTTAAATTAAATTAATTAATTGATTTTGGCCTGGTAATGTCACAAAAAATTATTTTTAGAGCAGTTTTAAGTTTACATAAAAATTGGCCTGAAAGTGAAGAGGATTCCCAGATACCTATACTTTCTTCTCCCTGCAGTTTCTTTTACTATTAATATCTGGCATTACTGAGGTACGTTTGTTACAATTGATGAATCCACATTGATACATTATTATTAAATGATGTCCACAGTTTACATCAGGGCTCATCTTTGTGTTGTGCAGTTCTACAGGCCTTGACAGGTGTAAAATGTCATGTACCCACCTTTATAATCTCATAGAGAAGAGTTTCACTGCCCCCAAAATACGACGTGTTCCACCTATTCATCCTCAAGCCCCTGGCAACCACTGCTCTATTTTTTGTCTGTACAGTTTGCCTTTTCCAAAATGTCATGTAGTTGGTCAAATTGACTTTGATCTTGATTATAGTCAAGGCAAGTTTTATCACCTCATCATAGTTGAAAGAAGTTCACTGAGATGAAGTGACTTATCTAAGGACTCACAATTGAGGGTGCCCAAGCCAGGTCTAGGATCAGCTAAAACCATGAATACCAGCTGATCTCAGAAAGGGGTTAATTGCTAAAGACATAGACTGTTAGCTTACAGAAGCCGTCTCAGCTCAAGCACTTTAATTTCTTAGTAGCTAGAAGGAGGAAGGAAGATTGCCCATCTTCAAAGGAAACTAGATGCAAGATATTGGTTAGATGAGACCTGGAGGTGACTTCACAGATGATGGGTTTAGTGCCCCATAATTATGAAGGAAGGACAGTCCCTGCCAGTCTGACTCAAAGGGCTTACTGAATCATCCTATTTGTCCTCTCTGCTGCTATTTATGGGCTTCCCAGTTGCTGATATTTGTTGGTTAAATGCTCACACAACCAGTCTTGCCTAAAGTAGTATCATTTATAGGGTGTTGAGAATAAACAGGGTGACAGGTGCGGGATAGTCATTTTAAAAAATATTTACTAGCTGATTCTTTTTTAAAGCTCTCCATGCTTAAAATATAAGTATTCTGGAAGAAAGCAAAAGCCAAGATCCTTTTGGTAGAGAGCTGCAGAATGCTAGGACTTTCTGGGAGTGCTGGCTTTTGCACAGGCATGGTAAGCATGAGTGAAGTTGTTGCTGAGGGAAGCTTGGGACAGGACAGGAATGAGAAGAGAAGACAGTGTGGAGACAATGAGAGAAAGGCCTGAAATGTAGTCACCCGAGCAACGTAAGATGTTTGTCTTTAGAAAGAGACTAGAACAGCAACACCACCCTCATAAAATGTAGTCATCTGAGTCCAAAGTAGTAGATGGATTGCTTACTCCAAAGGAGTGATTGAAGAGAGATTAATGAAGGGGCTATTTACAAAGGTGCAAGCAGGATTAGTGGGGCATTCTGGAGCCAGTAGCTGCAAAAAGCCATTACCATCCTCAGGCCTAAGGAGTCAAGGGGAGGGGGCACTTACTGGACCCTAGAGAGACCTGTAGTTTAGCAGAGGCTGCTTGACTTAACTAGGCCCTTTGGTAGAGAGAAGCAGCCACTGCCAATCTGCAGCTAGAGAATAAATAACACACCCTCTCTTTTCTCTCATCCTCTTAATTTCTGCTAGTACCTTCCATTGGCCAAACTCTAAAATGAAACGAGACCAAGGGAACCCATATGATGCAATAATCCACAAAGGTGAGCCTCCCAGGCCACTGAGTCAGCAGGGCAGATGAGGGTGGAGAGGAGCTCTGGGGGGCCACACACCAAAAGCTTTCAGCTCCAAGGAAGAGGATCGTGTGAATGCCCTAGGGCTAGACAGTACTGGAAGATTTTGTTGAAATCTGCTTTCGTCGGTCTTTATTAATATTAAAAATATTATTAAGTAATTAAAATATTATAATCACATATATTGAGTGTGCTGTTTCAACTTTATATATCCCTTGGTCTCTGAAAATTCTGAAGTGCTTGGTTTGAAAGGGTACGTCTCTCCTAAGTCCTTATGGAAAATCACTAAGTGACAAGGCAAGGGTAGCTCGTGTTAAAGTGGAATGTGTATGGAAAGCTTAGTTGAAAAGCTGTTGAATAGTTATAATCATAAAGAGGTGGTCCCAGTTTGCATCTAAGACATATTAATATTTTCCCATTTTGTACCTAGATTTAGCTTAAGTTTAACCATTTATTCATTCAGCAAATACGTTCTGTGCTCCTGCTTTGTGATTGGAAAAGGATCTACAAAATCTGTCTCTTTCTAATAACACTCCGTGACCCCTGGCCCCTGGCCCCAGCCACCACTGGCAGGACTGATGGTAGGTGGTGAGGAAAAGGAAAAGCCTCTCTGAGGTGGTGATATTTGAGCAGACGAGGAAGGAGGTAGCTCTGAAGATCTTGGGGATGTGCTGAGGAAAGAGCTTGCTCAAGGCTCTGAGGTTTGCATGAAGGTGGAAGGTGCAAGGGGAGGGAATGATACGGCGGTTGAGGCCTGTTCACGGAGGGCTTTCCAGGCCACAGTAAGACATTTGGATTTTATTCTGAGTGTGATGGGTAGTAAATAGAAGGTTCTGAGCAGGCAAGTGAGATGACAGAATACCATGTGGAGATTGATTCCAGGGAAATGGAAGCAAAGGAACTGGTTAGGAGGCAATTTCAGTGGCTGTGACAAGAGATGATGGTGGTCAGTAGAGGTGCTGAAAAGTTATTGGGCATGGATACAATCTATATGGATATTCATATTGTCCTTTTAGGTAAAAATGACAATTTTCTTGTTCTTTCTGTTTTTTTTTTGGGTTTTTTTTTTTTTTTTTGAGACAGTTTTATTCTTCTTGCCCAGGCTGGAGTGCAATGGCGCGATCTTGGCTCACTGCAACCTCTGCCTGCTGAGTTCAAGCAATTCTCTTCCTTCAACCTCCTGAGTAGCTGGTATTATAGGCATATGCCACCACGCCTGGCTAATTTTGTATTTTTAGTAGAGACGGGGTTTCTCCATGTTGTTCAGGCTAGTCTTGAACTCCTGACTTCAGGTGATTGGCTTGCCTTGGCCTCCCAAAGTGTTGGCGTGAACCACTGTGCCTGGCCAAAGATGACAATTTTCTAAAGGAAGATTTTCTTTTGTGGATGGGGTTGAGGGAACTTACAGCAGTTAAAAAGAATTGATTTGCTGTTGTCTAACTTAGCCTGCCTCAAATTCACTCAGGAGACTTATTTAAAAAGGAAGTTTTCCCAATTTCTTACTCAGAAGATCCTGATTCTCCAAGGCCTAGACATCTGCGTTTTTGAACTCAGACTGAGAATTACCATTTAAGTATTTAGCACCACCCCCTAGTGGTGGCTATTTGAAATTGCAGATGTAGCACATTTAAAACACAGTACTTTGAATTCTTAGGTATTTGTTACACGCAAAGTAACAATCTTTCATGTCTATTTTAGAGCTAGTTAAATAGAGCTAGTTTTAGGGGAATAGCCACAAGAGGATAGAATCTATTCTCCAGTGATTATCTAGAGAGAACTCTCAAAAGTATTAAGATTAAAAAATAGAAACCTCGTAAGTAGTAATTAATTGGTTACTACTTATTGTCAGACAACAGTAAAAGCTTCCAACTTATAGCCAAGCTGATTATTAAAGTGCTATAAGATTAGAGTAATTGAAACTGTGCAGGTGAGATGGAAAGTTAGTGGCCTCCAAAAGTCATGAAAAACCAACACTGAACTTATACCAGCTATGGAACAATAGCAGTATGATCCCCAGGGGTGTGTATTTCTTTGACCATTGTTTTAACTGGCTAGAGTAAGTTTGTGTTTAGAATTTTATGAGTTTATCATTTTGTGTTGGAAATTTTTGTTCTATAGCCCCAACGCAGACCAGCCGGCAATGCCACCACCATCTCTATCCTCGCTTGTCTGCTTTGCTACCTTCTTCTCTTGGACTTCCCAGAGGGTAGAAGAGAGGGCAGCTCAGTGTTAGAGCCCTGCCAGTGGGAGGGAAAATATTCCAAATATTCCAGATGGGGCAATTGTTTCTACACTTGGGTCAGATGGAGAAATCTTCCAGCTTCATAGCATATGTATTGGCTTCCTTCCTTTCTGTTTGTCATTCTCAGATTCTCCATGAACATTCATCCTGCATTTCTAACCCTCATGTTTTCTCGTGCTCAACACAGGCTCATATTTGAACCAGAAGGCCATCTAGCACAACTTTCTCACATGCTTGATGAGGAGCCTGAGGTGTGAGTAGGGTGGCTGCTCTCAGGTTACAGAAAGGTGTGGCTGTCCAGTGGAGCTGTGTCCCAGCACTGCTCCCGGTGGCCCAGTAATACTTGCAGGCCAGTGTTCTTTCTGTGACCATCCAAATCCTCAACATCTGCTCTTCATTTCCTTCCTTCATCCCTATAAATATCCCCTACACTCACAAATGCACCCTGCTATGCGCGCACTCGCACGCCCGCGCACGCGCGCGCACACACACACACACACACACACACACTCAATTTTCTTCTTTCTGCAAATCCCCTTCCCTTCCCATCTTGGCAAGTTGCCCAAAGTATGAAAAATTAGGCAAGTCGAACCTTTAAAAAAATCCTTTATTTTAGAATAAACCCAAAGGAAAGCTCAGCTGTCCACCTTTCACTAACTAAATTATGCAGTGTTTCCTTCTGTTCCTTCATCTTGATTTATTTTTGTGGGTTAAGCCTTTGACTGGGAAAAAAAAAAGGTTCATTTGTTACACTCCAGAGGAGAAAGAACTTGAAGGAGGAAATAGAAAACAAAAGGAAAAGTGAGCCGAAGGATTAAATAACAAATAAAGGGAACACGAAATACAAATCTGGACATGCCCACATGTACTTTTCCATTTAGAAACAGACCCAAGAAGCAAGTGGTGCCTTTACTCATTTTTTCGAGACTAAAGCCCTTGCTTAGTAGAGTCCTTGAAGTTAGCGTTAGCCTGCCCTCTAGTGGTGCCTGAAAACATGTGCTAAACTGTGGTGCCCAATGCAGAGCTTTGCTTGTCCCAGAGACAGAAGCTTGAAAACCTCACGATTAGAAGGAATGCTTCAGCTGCTTTCCAGTAAATACAGTAGGTGGAGACACACACCGAAAAACTGCAACGTAGGCAACGCTGCCTTCGTTTGACTCTTAGAAGATTGGTAGGCACCCAGAGTTACTGAAACTCGGGTTGACCATAATTTATTTGCGATGCTTCGTATTTCCTGCTTTGAAAAAATTGTTAAAAATGTTAACATATGGAGATTTTATTTCAGCACATATAGTTTATAAATCCATTGGCCCTTCATGCCATTAATGTGTCTTAAATACCCACCATGTGTAGAAATTTGGGTAGTGGTATAGAGGTGCAAAGGTTGAGACAAACCCTGTCCTTAAACTTACTCTCTGTTTGGAACAGAAGATCTATTTGAATGTAATTACAATACATGGCAGTGGTATAACAAAGAGACAGTTTAAATATTTATATATCTATACACACACACACATACACACACACTCAAAACTCTGCTAGATCTGTCCACATCTTACTAATATATATCACAACTATGTCTTTTTACATCAGAGGAAAGGGAGCTTCAGAAAGATTAAGTAACTTATCCTAGTTCAGAGAGCAAAGAAATAGCAAAATTAGAATTGGAATTCAGGTATTTTGATTTTACTTTCATTTCAATTAACTTCAACAGAGCTTTATTGAGAATCTACTACATACCAGGCACTATGCCACCTGCTGGACATGTGACGATAGGAAATAGCATTATTGGCCTCAGGGTTATAGTCTTGTAGGGGATTGGGCTATGCAGAAACAATTAAGCTGTGTTGTGATAAATGCAATAATGCAATTTTGTACGCATTGCCTCTGAGCAAAGCAGCAAAGACTGTTCCTTTTCCACAAGTTGTTGACTTTCTATTACGTGACCCTGGTAAGTAACCATGATTGAACTGATCAAGAACCTTTGTAACTTGACTGAAGGTAACCACAAAATTGTGCAAAACTACAGGATACATACAGTAAATATGCACAGGGTTTCATTATTACAGATGATGTTGAGGAGAGAAAATTTTTAAATTTTTACAATCTTAGGTTTACCAATGGGCTCTGGGGAGGTCTAATAGCAGAATTCTGCCCAATAGGGGAGGCAACTCACTGACTCAACCAGTGAGAGCACAGGTAGTGTCCACTGTGAGAAACTCAGCTACAGAACCAGAGCAGAATTAGAAAGAAGTAAAAGTGGAGGTAACAGCTGAATTGGTGAGAAGCAGAAACGCAGAGAGGTGGAGAAAGAGAGAAGTGAAATTGTGAGTGTGGCACTGTCATGAGTCAGGGAGCTCTCAAGGGAGCGCTACCATTACTGACTCAAGGGGGAGCCCTTACTGACATCCCAGGGCTCTGGGAAGCTGGACTGCGACCTGCTTAGCCTCACACCATGCTTCCTTATTGCCTTAAGTATCTTTCCAATCACCCATGTCACCAGAGGTCACCCAAGACTACTTTATCTTTGCAACAGAGAGTGTAACTCCTGCAGCACTGAAGTGGTGCTGAGAAGAGTAAGGAGGTGTGGCTAGAAGGGTGGACGCAGCAAGGGCTTTACCAGGAGGTGATGCTGAAGCAGAGTTCTGAGCTACAGTAAGGAGTTTGCAAGGAAGACAGAGGTGTGGAAGGTACCTCATAATTCCAGTACTGAACATAATCCATGTCAGACCTTAATTTCCAGGATCTCCTTTGTATAATAACACCAGAAATCCTCTCTTCAGGAATCCTGGCTTTGAGAGAGTGGCATGAGAAAGGAGAATTTTCTCTTTTATGGAGACTGTAAGTCCTGGAGCTTGGTGTGCTGACCCTATTTTGTGGCTTTAAACATTGGCATAGTCTTCTCAAGGAGATGGAGCAGTGGGCCAGAGGATTATGCAAAACTATAGGATACATAGAGGAAGTCTTTATGGGGCGTAATCGTTACAGGTGACATGAGGAGAGAAAAGTTTTAACTTTTTACAGTCTTGGAAGGTGTTGTCCTGTATGATCAGTATAAACCTGCTTTTTCATGTTGGCTTAATTTTTTTCCCACTCACTTGCATGAAATCCAGGGACCCCTATGATCCCAGCATAAAATCACACTCAAAGAAACACAGTCTTTTATTTATCCATTCATCTATTAATGAGCATTTGGGTTGGTTTCACCTCTTGGCTATTGTGAATAGTGCTGCTATGAACACGGATGTACAAATATCTCTTCAAGATACTGCTTTCAATTCTTTTTTGGATATATGCCCAGTAGTGGGATTGCTGGATATATTAGTTCATTCTCAGATTGCTATAAAGAACTACCTGAGACTGGGTAATTTATGAAGAAAAGTGTTTAATTGACTCACAGTTCTGCAGGCTGTATGGGAAACATGACTGGGAAGCCTCAAGAAACTTAGAATCACCACGGAAGGTGAAGGGGAAACAGGCACATCTTCACATGGTGACAGGAGAGAGAGACAGAGTGAAGGAGGAAGTGCTACGCACTTTTAAACAACCAGATCCCGTGAGAACTCTGTCACTAGACAACACTAGAAGGATGGTGCAAAACCATTAGAAACCACCCCCATAATCCAATCACTTCCTGCCAGGCCCCACCTTCGACATGTGGGGATTACAGTTCCACGTGAGATATGAGTGGGGACACTGAACCAAACCATATCACAAGATATGGTAATCCTAGTTTTAATTTTTTTGGGAACCTCCATACCATTTTCCATAATGGCACGATCATTTTACATCCCACCAACACTATACAAGGGCTCCAATTCCTCTACACCGATGCTAACACTTGTTATTTTCTGTTTTCTTTTTAAATAGTGGCCATCATAATGGGTGTGAGGTGACATGTAAATTGATTTTAAAGTATAAACCTCCTTTGAAGTGCTAAGGGGGTCTTTGAACTTTCATGCCTTCTAGTAAACTTTGATTTTAACAATTAGCTGATATCATTCACTTAAGTACATGTTATTTTGATCTAGGCAAGTTGTTAGGATCTGGGAAAGAGATCTTGGATTGCTTTAAACTTGGTAAGTATAAAACTGGAAGCCCCAAGAGTGGGGGCTACCTGAGAAGTCCCACATTGGGTACTTGCCTCTCAGTTGTTTTGACCTGGAAGACATTTTTATTAAATGAAAACAAACATTTTCATCAGAATTATTTCAACATTATTGGAAACATTATCCATGAATTATTTTTTAGAAACAACTGTCTTGAATTAATGTAAATTCTTTGGTTAATTTCTTCCTGTGCCATTAATTAATTTTCAGTGTTTTTATTCTACTGAAATAATTTAGATTTTATTCAATGATCACATTTTGTGTCCATATTAAGTCTTTCCAACTTTAGCATCAGCAATTTTGAGGTTTCTTCATTTTCTACTAACCTAATTTTATCGGGCTAGATTTTGCGCATATAATTTTTGACAAGAAGATTGATTCTTTTGTCAATTTTAAAGTCAATAACAAATTTTTCTGTGTAAAGCTTTTGCCTTGTCAGTTTTACTTCGTGTTATTTCTATAAAGTGCAATTTTAAAAGGGTTCATTTTTATAGTTTTGAGACTTACCAACACAACGAGATACTTCAGTCAGTTTTTTGTCAATACCAAAGTTAACATATATAATTTTAGCTATTATTGGTTTGGTTTTGTGTAGATTCTTTTTACTACCTCAATTTTTTTTTCTAGTGACCAGTTGAAAATATACTTGATATAAAAATATCAAGGTCATATCATTTTGTTTTCATTCAAAGCTGTTCTGGTTTAAAAAAATTAGAAAAGTAGAATCCACCTGTCCCCATAGAGGCACGGGTTTCACAGGTAAATCCTAAATCTAGAAGTGAGAAGTTCTGGGTGTCTGTCTTTATTCTGTCACTCATCACCCCTGTATCTACAGTTGGATAGTCCTCATCTAAAAGTGAAGTGATTGAAGTGAGTAATTTCTAAATCCCCTTCCAATTCTGGTAGTCTATGACTGTAGGAATCTCTTCCTTTCTGCAGGTAGAGCTATCCAATCATTGCTTAGCTTCATATTTGATTCATTCCTCTCCCCTGTCAATCAGTGCCTCCCGACAACCAGCCTTCCTGCCTGCTCTCACTCAGACCTGGGCAGGAGACCTTGATGTTCCCTACCTAGATTTGCATTTTGTTCCTAGAGTCTTGGCTTCTGATCTGCTCCCGAGTGCCACTGAGTTCAGGCTTTCTGAGCTCAACCCATATCCTTTCTGATGGGGAGCCTCCCAGCTGGGCTCGGGGAGCAGCCTGCCTCCACCCTGCGCTTCATCTGCCTGGAAGCTACAAGGTTATCAGGAACCACGCTGAACCTTGTCTTTCCCTATCCCTACTCCTCAGCCTAACTCCTATCACTTCTTCTTGTGGGTTAGGCATGAAGGGAGAATCTTGGGGTTATGTGGATGTGGTTTATGGCAGACTAATCTTAAAGGCAGCAGAGGTAGGACGGAGCCCACATCCATCCTACACAGGTAGGGGAGATAGGATAGACCACATTATTTAAAGAATCATTTTAGGATCCCAGGAGAAATGTGTTGGGCCATTTGCATTAGAACAATTGAAGGAGGGTTTAGTGAAGGGACTGTTTACAAAGGATGAGCAGTGTGTATGGCGTCCATAAAGGACAGTGTAGCACCACCGGGTTCAGTTACAGATCCTCACCAGAAAAGATATGAGGAGGGATCAGTTACTGGAACCTGGGTAGGGACAGGATCACACAGAGATGACTGCAAAACAATACTTCAGGGATGGAGCCAGAGGCATAAACACCCCAGCCTCCTTTCCTTCTCCATCCCTCTTATCTCCTGTTGAGGATCTCTAATTGGCAAAACCTAACTGGAGGTCAAAGGGCAAGAGAGTCCATTGATGAAATTCATATAGTTCAGGGTCCCCAGCAAGACAATAGAATGAGAAGGGTAGAGAGTGACTCCAACAGTGGGGAAGAGAAGATAACAGGCACAGCCTGCTCCTCTAGCTTGTTCATGTATATCCCTGTAAAATCAAGTGGAGAAGATCATCTGGAGAGGACTGGGAGGGAAAGGGTTAGCATGGCTGTGTCACCTTGGTTACTTGATGGTTGGTTAAGTTATTAACTTGCAATAAGTTAAATGCAGTGACTTTTGTGAATTTCAGCTGATATCATGTGTAAGTCATATCTTTCCCTGACAGCTGCTTTCTAAGGCATGGCCTTCATCTTGCATTGGTTCTGGGTCAACAGAAGCCCAGGGTGGGTTGATTTAGCTCACTTTGCTCTTCCTTGAGAGGGCTCTGAGGAGCTGGCTACAGTGGGAGCTTTGGGAGGGTAGGATCGAAGCCCTTGGATATCTGGGTGGGGTAGAGGGAGTTTTAAGAATAGAGAAAAGGGGAAGGGAGAGAGTGTTGAAAGGGTGCTGATGGCACACCTGGACAAGGGGCAGACCTGGGGCTACTGAAGATGACATTGCATCTTGATCAGGGTTTATAGAGCATAGAATTTGCTTTACATGGAATGATGCCACCCTCACTGCCTGAAATGCACTGTGTAGACTGAGATGCTGCTGGAACTGTGGTGGGGGTAGGGAGGAGGGTTAGGTGGGAAGGCGGTGGGCACACTCTCCTTTCAGAGTCCTGTAGCACAGAGTTCTGGCACAGAACACCACTGTTCTGCTTTAAACACCATTACAAATGGTCAGCATTCACCTTAGCTCAATTTGTAGACAGGTAGAGGAAAGAGAGAAAAGAGGAGAAAAAGAGAGAGAGAATGTGATTGTCCAACTCAAGCATATGGATGAGCTGGCTGTGGTGCTCACCTCCGGTTTAATCAAATAATTCACATTTGTGGATGTGTGGGTGGGATGCCCCTTGGGCAGAGGGGCACAGTAGGCTGTGGGCTGAGCAAATACTTAGAAGCATATCTGTTACAATCATGCTTTGCTTCTGGTTAGTGACACAATATGTATTTAACATATTCTCTTGGGAATATTAAAATCCAATATAATAGAAGCCAGTGGGAAGTAGTCTTTCTTTTATTATATCCATTGACCAGTGGGTTGGTCAGCAGAGGGAAGAGAGATCAGAAAGCAGAAAGCTGTATGGAGGAATGACTTCATCTCACTAACTCCAAAGTGTTGCATCCACCTTGACCAGAAACCTGGCTTCTAAAAGAGCTCATTGGCCGAAAGAAACAGGAAGGTGAAAAGAAAGGAGAGAATAGAGACAAGAGAAATATAACCAAGAAAAGTGAGTTTTTCCAGAAAGAATTTTATTGTCAAGTAATTCTGCAAGGGAATAAAGTCTTCTGAGAAGCATGAAGCATAATCTTTCTCCTTTCTGTTTTTTTTTCCTATTCCCTATGAAAAAAACCCTGTTAATTTTGTATTAAAAACAAAATACATTTCTTTTTCTTGAGTGCTCTATAATTGTATAGGAATGTGTATCATTTCATCCCCATAATTTTGAGAATATTTCTGAAGACAGTGACATATTCTGACTCTTTAAGAACAAAACAATTCAATTTAAAAATCACTGAGTGACAGCAATCAAAGTTCTGAAGTGATGCAGTTCGCCTTAGCACTTGTTCGAAATGTCATTAGAAAACCAACATATAGAAGGTTGTTATGGCAACTGGAATACCAGAGTTTATAACATCACTGTAATTAATGTTATCCAAACGTTATTAATCTTTCAACATCACTCACATTCTCTGAAGGAACAGCAGTTGTGGTTCTCTTAGGATTTTTCAATACTGTAATCCACTGTAGCTTTTCTTCACATTTTATTTTTACATAGCTCTTACTTTGACTTTGCTTTAGTGAAATTAGTTATTATTTCTCTGTCTTTACTTGTTCTGTTTTGGCTGCTATTTTTTCTGATAAAACTTGAAGTAAAATGGAGAAAAGGGATTACAGCTAAAAAAAAGAATAAAGTCTAGAGATGGAAAGATTTATATATTTAAGTGTGGAGAACCTGAGAAAAATATTAAAATATTTTACATACAGATTTGTAGTATTAACTCACATTTGCATAACACTTTATAATTTAAAAAGCAGTTTTACATATGCTATTAACATAACATTATTTAACATAATAACCCTAAGAAGACAAGTAATATTTTTTGAGTACCTACTGTGTGACAGGTAATATGATCTGGATACATAAACCTTTTAGTTCTCACGACAATCTGCAAGATAGGTGTTGTGGTTTAAAAATATGTCTCCATGGTTCAACACAAATAAACAAATAACCTGATTTGTTTATAGGCAAATGACTTGAATATACATTTTCCCAAAGACGATGTACTGATGGCCAATGAGCATTTGAAAAGATGCTAAATATCACTAATTATTAGATAAATGCAAATCAAAACCACTATGGGATATCACCTGAAATCAATTTAGTGGCTACTATGAAAAAAACCAGAAAATAACAAATAGTGGCAAGGCTGTAGAGAAATTAGAACCTTTGTGTACTGTTGGTGAGAATGTAAAATGATTATAGCCACTATGGACAACAGTGGTGGTTGCTCAAAAAATTAAAACTAGAACTACTGTGTGATCCAGCAATCCCACTAATGGGTATATACCCATGAAAGAATCAAAAGCAGTATCTTGAGGAGATATTTGTACACCCATGTTCATAGTAGCACTCTTCACAGTAGCCAAGAGGTGGAAGCAACCCAAATGTCCATCAACAGATGAATGAATAAACAAAATGTGGTATACAAGTACAATTGAATATTAATCAGCCTTAAAAAGGAAGGAAATCCTGTCCCGTGCTACAATATGTCCTGTAGAACATTATGCTAAGTGAAATACGCCAGTCACAAAAAGACAAATACTACATGATTCCACTTCCATGAGGCATGTAAAGTAGGCAAATTCATAGAAACAGAAAGTAGAATGATGGTTACCAGGGACTGGATGGAGGAGGAAATGAGGACTTGTAAAATGGGTATAGAATTTCAGTTTTGCACGATAAAAATGTTCTGGAGATCTGTTGTACAACAGTGTAGATATGCTTAGCATAACTGAACTGTACACTTACAAATGGGTAAGGTGGTGAATTTTATGTTAAGTGTTTTTATGCCACAATTTAAATAGATGTCTCCAAATTGACACTCCTTGCTTCAAAAGGTAGAGCCAGTTCATCTCCTTTTAAAGGTGGGTTGGACTTAGTAATTTGGTTTTAATGAGTACTGTGGCAGAGGTGACAAAGTATGACTTCCAAGACTGGATCATAAAAGACATTGCTGCTTCTGCCTTATTCTCTTCTGCCTTTTTTTGGGGGGTGGGGGAGAAGTGGATCCAGCCCCAGTCAAGCCTTCAGATGGCTGCAGCCCTGGATGATATCTTGACTACAACCTCATAAGACACCCTGGGCCAGAAACCACCCTGCTAAGCTGACTAACAGAAACTGAGTAAAAACAAATATTTATTGTTGTTTTAAGCCACTAAGTTTTGGTATAATTGATCACACAACAATAAATCACTAATGCGATAAATATTTTCCCTTCATCTGAAGCAATGAATGGTCTCTGGTGTGTTAGGAGGGCTCGTCCGACCTTTTTGTGGATTTGCAGTTTTGTTGATGTGTCTGTTGCCTCTTCTGAATACCAGCTTCAGGTCAGAATTACACAAATGCCTTCTGTGAATTATCTGCAGTCTCAGCCTTACTTATGAACGACATCTGGGAACTGCTGTCCTGTAACCAGAGTGCTGCCGGATTTCTTTGAGCTCCTTTATCCTCTCTCTTCTTGCAGCGTCAAGAAATATGAACGTCCATAGGGTATTCTCATTGAAAGTTCAATCACATATGAACCAGTGAGTTTAGATACCAGAGGTCACATCCCAGTATTATGCTATATTCAAAGAAAGTTTTCATTCACCTTTGCGAAAAATGTGAAAGGGCATCACAATAATACATTGGGGAAGCACCCAAAAGGCCGAGAAAGAAAAATTCAACATCTCCTTTGGAAGATGTGGGGATTCATCCAGGAATGTCATTTGAGAATAGTTTTCCCCCCTGTTCTACATAAACTTTATCCTTTCCTCTTATGTGTAGAAATTAAGCTATCCATTTTGCAGGGTGAGGCAACTTTACTAACCTGGTTCTCTGGCTGCCTGAAGATTGTATCCTTTGAAATTGGAAAATGCCTGTGGATATAGTCTTTTACTGTTTTAAAATGTTCTCTTTAAATAAATGGACTTGCATCATTGGTTATAGTGGTGAACTCTTTGGGTGGGAAAATGAGCTTCCCCAGACTTGTAATGAAGGTATTTTTAAAAAATAGTTTGTATCTCTTAAAAAAAAAAAAAAAGAAGTAAATTGAAGCTCTCAGAATTTTAGTTTATTTGCTAAGGTCGCCTATCAAGAATGAGGAAACCTATGGCTGCAGACCTATATTTTTCTGCTCTTAAAACCCATGCTTGCTTTCTTTTTTTTCGGTTTTATTTTTTGAGACAGAGTCTTGCTCTGTTGCCTAGGCTGAAGTCCAGTGGCACAATCTCGGCTCACTATAACCTCTGCCTCTTGGTATACAAGTACAGTGGAATATTAATCAGCCTTAAAAAGGAAGGAAATCCTGTCACATGCTACAATATGTCCTGTAGAAGGTATTCTTCTGCCTCAGCCTCCCTAGTAGCTGGGACTACAGGCATGTGCTACCACACCCAGTTAATTTCTATATTTTCAGTAGAGACGAGGTTTCACCATATTGGCCAGGTTGGTCTTGAACTCCTGATCAGCCTGCCTCAGCCTCCCAAAGTGTTGGGATTACAGGCGTGAGCCACCGCACCTGGCCCTCATGCTTACTTTCTATAACCCCAGGGAATTAATTATTCTTTTCCTTCTAGGGATGAAGAAGCTGAATCTCGGTGAGGGTAAGTAACTCATCCATGGATCTACTGCTGGTTAGTGCCAGAATCCAGGTTATAAATTTTAGCCCAATACTCTTTTACCTGACATTATGTTGCTTTCCTGTTTAGATAATGTATTTTGTGAAGCTCTTGAGATATAAATTTGAATAAGATAATCACGTAGAAGACATCACAGCTTTGAGCAAATGTGTCAGGAACATAAAATTAGGTTTTAGATTCTTGGATTTTTAATTGAGGATCTTACATTTTATTTTATTTGAGATGGAGTCTTGCTCTGTTGCCCAGGCTGGAGTGCAGTGGCATCATTTCAGTTCACCACATCCACCTCCCGGCTTCAGGCAATTCTTCCTCCTCAGCCTCCCAAGTAGCTGGGAGTACAGGCGCGTGTCACCATGCTGGCTAATTTTTGTATTTTTAGTAGAGACGGGGTTTCACCATGTTAACCACATCTCAAACACCTGATGTCAGGTGATCTGCCTGCCTCGGCCTCCCAAAGGGATTATAGATGTGAGCCACCGTGCCTGGCCAAGGATCTCAAATTTTAAATGAGATGGTGATTCAAAAACTTTTTTTCATTACATTATTGAACTACTGAGAAAATAACTATTTGTAAGAGCAAAAACACACAACAGTGCCTCATTTTTGTTTACCGTGCCACATTTTCTGAGCACTTTCACACATAGCAGTCCATGTAGCCTCTTTGTTCTATAGCCACTCAGTAATTCTGTATTGGTTGTAAATGAAACATAGTCACTTATCTGAAATCAGCATCAACATTCTGCAGCCTACATGTCAAAAGTGACTGGCAAGATAACTGAGTGGTGACCAGGGTGGGGGTTTCTACTCCAAGCCCTTGGCAGGTGACTACAAAACATTTGCCTTATCCCAGTTGCCCTCCAATCTCCAGCATCCTTCTCTCATGGGTCTCATAAGAACCTGGGCTTTCCTATCATCCTGGGACATGCCTACCACTCCTAAGCTCTTGCAACAAGATGGTTCCCATTCCTCTCCAATCAAACCTTTTTTTTCTTTATTCTGAAAATACCTAATAATGCATTTTTCTTCTTTTTTTTGGGAAAAAGTGTAGTGTATTTACAGTTGATGAGGGAAAGTTCCTTTTTACAGAAGAACGCCAGCTAAAAAATATAGAAGAAAAGATTGAGTAAAAAATGTCCATTTTGCACTCTTTTTTAAAATTTTATTTTACTTTAGATGTATACCATATCCAGCATTTCTCCCTGTGTTATCCCTCCTTGCCCTCCCCACCCTCCCCACCCCTCACTGTCCTTCCCCTAACCCCCCCAACTGTCCCCAGTGTGTGATGCTCCTCTCCCTGAGTCTACGTGTTCTCATTGTTCAACAACCACCTATGAGTGAGAACATGCGGTGTTTGGTTTTCTGTTCTTGTGTCAGTTTGCTGAGAATGATGGCTTCCAGATTAATCCAAGTCCCTACAAAGGACACAAACTCATCGTTTTTTATGACTGTGTAGTATTTCATGGTGTATATGTACCACATTTTCTTTGTCCAGTCTATCATTGATGGGCATTTGGGTTGGTTCCAGGTCTTTGCTATTGTACACAAAGCTGTAGTGAACATATGTGTGCATGTGTCTTTATAGTAGAACGATTTATAGTTCTTTGGGTATATACCCAGTAATGGGATTGCTGGGTCAAATGGAATTTCTATTTCTAGATCCTTAAGAAACCACCACACTGTCTTCCACAATGGTTGAACTAATTTATACTCCCACCAACACTGTAAAAGCATTCCTCTTTCTCCACATCCTCTCCAGCATCTGTTGTCTCCAGATTTTTTAAAATTTATTTTTATTTTTTAATTTTTTTGAAAGAAAGAAAAAGAGAGAAAAGAAGAAAGAGTGAAAGAAAGAAAGAAAAAAGAATGTAAGAGAGAAAGAAAGAGGAAGAGAAAGAGGGAGAGAGAACGGGATTCTTGTTCTATTGCCCAGGCTAGAATGCAGTCTAAAAAGGGGTATTAAAAACCTCTTTTATGCCAATAATTGTGCTTAACAATGGAGACAGGAAGGAATAAGGGATGAAAATAACAAAC